>JAVTVY010005222.1:0-39956 GCA_036873755.1 Hanleya hanleyi
TTGACATCATCCTTGGCTGTGTGCCAAGTATGTACGACTATAGTTCGGTTAACCTTTGACCTGTGTATTCCTCCGCGGGGGTGAGGTCATGTCTGGCGGTGATGCGGTCGCCTCCGCGGAGAAAAAGTAGTCCCTAGATAAAATGGTCCGATGGGGTCGAGTGAGGTATCAAAATGGTTTAAGATGGCGGATTGTAGAAAAACGTATAAAAGGAGGCGATTTTTAGGGGTGGGGTGTATTCATTGCACTACCCTGCGGAGCACTCTGACTGACCTGACCTGCCTGCCTGCCTGCCTGCCTGCCTACCTGCCTGATTCACCTGACCTGACCTGACCAGCCAGCCTGCTTGCCTACCCGCTTGTATGAGACGAAAGCATGAGACGTGGAGAAGATTTTCCCTGGCACCCAGCAGTACCTTCGGTTGAAGTCTTGCCTGAAGACGAGCGTGTGAGGGAGACCCGCACTCTTACACCGGACTGCACCCTATTGTTGTATCCCAAACGTGTGGAGCTCATCGATGACGACAGTAGGTGTTGGTGTACGTCTGATCCAGCGCGTGTCTCTTTATCCCCGAAAGGCTGGACTACCTTGAAACGGGTGTTATTGGGTGACCTCGACGGTGATAGCATTCACCTGTGTGACGACGTCTACATTTTCCGCGGTCCCTATTTTGCTCGACTCCTCTGTCTCAAGCAAGGTGGTTTTACTCTGCACCCTGATCTATGGACAGCCTTGGAAAAAGTAATCCCCATGGTCGATGAAGTACTATCTCTATAGGAGCCACATAACCAATCAGAATACTGCGTATCACGGACTACACCCGTAGAGCTACATCTGGTCTATAAAACACGTCCCTCTGGATCCTACACCTTCATTTCTACGGTTGCAGAGCCATGGCGGAGATCCAGCCCCATGCGACTCGCATTTTACAGTACGCCACCGTGGTGAATTCATTCACGGGTTACCGAGCAGTGGTCCGGTCCATGTTTGCAGATGGCGACGACAACGAGGGACGACGCCAGATCCTGAACGAGTTCACAGAAGCGGTCCTCCACAGAGTTCACTCGATGGAGAGGCGTGCCATCACTCACCACTACTGGACTATGACAGCCATCCTTGATGCTCGGGCTATGGACCACGAGCGCTCACGCCGGAACCAGCACCGGCTGGTTGGCCTCATACTAGTCTGTGCCCTATTGACCCTGGCGCTGTGGTATTGACACTATAAATACCAGGGTCAGACAGAGTGTGTGTCATTCACCGTTCCACATTTAGAGCAAGCATGTCATCCGACCTACGAGCCATCCAGGCGGGGTTACACGTCTATGAAGATAAAGTCACCCTGGTGGAAGACTGTGGAGCTATTTGCTTGGCGCCCGCTGAGACTCTATCAAATACGGTGACGCTACAGCGTGACGGCTGGACTAAATTTAAGCGGGTGTTGAACGATGAGCTCGACGGACACCTCATCCACATAAACAATGCCATCTACGTATACCGTGGACCTTTCTTCGCACGCCTGGGCCGCTACCAAGACGGTACGCGAGGCTTCACCCTAGACCCTCATCTGTGGTACGCCTTGGAGAAAGTAGTGCCTATTGTGGACCAGCTGTTTACACCGGACGAGCGATCATCAGAGGAGTTGGCGTGGGCTCGTGCTATGGAGGACGCGCTGGCTGAACCCCATGAACAACAACTACATGAACCCGACGACGACGAGGCCATTGATTACCCGGCTGAACTGAGTCAACACAACGGTGATAGAAACTTGTTATAAATAAACCATACTCTCCGGGTCCATCATCATTGTGTCACCATGAAGCGCTGGGAGAAGGTGTTGGATAACTTATACTACAGTCCCGACAGTCCGGCGGCCTATAGTGCATTGTCGGCTCTCTATCGAGCGGCCAAACCCCAGGGGATACAACGTGCCCAAGTCCGAGATTGGTTAAGAAAACAAGACACCTATACCTTACATCGAGCTGTCCGTCGCCATTTTCTACGGAACCGGGTCATCGTGGGAGGAATAGATGCCCAGTGGCAAGCGGATTTGGTCGATATGAGCGCCTTTGCCAAACACAACGATGGGAATCGGTATATCTTGACGTGCATCGATATCCTATCCAAGTATGCGTGGGTGGTACCCATCCGGACGAAAACGGGGGCGAATCTCATAGCGGCGTTCAAAGACATCTTCAAGACCGGGCGCAAACCTTTGTATTTGCAAACCGACGAAGGCACGGAATTCCTCAACAGACCGTTCCAAGCCTTTCTGAAAGCCCAGAAGGTCTTCTTCTTCCATACGTACAACGAGACCAAGGCATCCGTGGTGGAAAGGTTCAACAGGACATTTAAAGGTCGTATGTATAAATATTTCACCTATAAGAATACAAGGCGGTACATCGATGTTCTCCCGAAACTGGTGAGGGGTTACAATCGAGCCTATCATCGAAGTATACAGAGAGCCCCCATTACCGTGACCCAACGCAATGAAGCCCAAGTCCGGCGTGTCTTGTACCCCAGGCCATCGCAGCGAACGACGAAGGAGATGTTCAAGGTCGGGGACCCTGTACGGATCAGTAAAGTCAAGGGCAAGTTCGAGAAAAGTTACTTGCCCAACTGGAGCGATGAGCACTTCCTGATTAAACGGCGCCTACCCCGACAGCGGCGAGTCTATGAACTGGAAGATCTTCAAGGGGAACCGTTGCTAGGCACGTTTTACGAGATGGAATTACAGCCTGTCGTAAAATCACAGCAAGACTACTACACGGTGGAGCAGATTTTGAAAACGGAACGTCGACGTGGCAAACTGTTTCATTTCGTGAAATGGCAAGGCTGGCCCAGTTCCTTCAATTCCTGGGTCGCTGCCAACCAGGTGAAACGACTATAAAGCCAGACACCACTGCCGTCCTCCTTCATTCCACGTCCAACCATGAACACGGTGCATCCGTCTCTGAACACAGCGTCTTCCAAAACGCGCAAAGTGCAAGTAGGCTTTGGTGTACTAGTGCTAACCCTGCTGAGTGTGTTGTACGGAGGTGTGTTTTACGACGTAGCCTATGTCAGCACGTTACTTAACCAACTGAGAACACCAGCCATCAGTGAAACCGGTCTACAGAGAGCACCAGTCGTATCCAGCCCAGTCACCACCACCGCCACACCCCGTGTACAAGCCACAACGAGTGTAAGCTCCACACTTACACCAAGAACACCCACTACGTCTGAAGACCCACCGGATTTCATACCTCACAGTGAACCGACAACGACGACGACCCACGTTGTACCCATCACCACCATCATCATCCCTGAACGTGAACAGACAACGACAACCGACGTTGTGCCCACCACCACTCCAGTTCACTCGTACCAAATTTACAAGAGCGGGTTACCACGACAGCGGATACACCTCCAACCATGGACCCTCGGTGGCAGCATCCCTTCACCTGCGTCATCGCAGGACCGACGGGCTCCGGCAAAACGCACTTCGTCAGGAAGCTCCTCGAACACGCCGACAGCATGATCACTCCACCCATTGCCAGAGTCGTGTGGTGTTACGGAGAATGGCAGGAAGCGTATGCAGCAATGCCCCACATCACGTTCGTGGAAGGCCTACCCAACCTGGCCGATTTGGAACCCGACACCTTGGTGGTTCTGGATGATCTCATGGCGGAGACGGATGCGCGGGTCACCCAACTCTTTACCAAAGGCAGCCATCATCGACGGCTCAGCATCATCTACATTGTGCAGAATCTGTTCAGTAAAAACAAAGAACATCGGAACATCAGCTTAAATGCCCACTACCTGGTGGTCTTCAAAAACCCGAGAGATACCACTCAACTGCTGCACCTGGCGAGACAGATGTATCCCGGCCGCACACCGTTTGCATTGGAAGCCTTTAAAGATGCCACAACCCCTCAGCACGGGTATATGCTCTTCGACCTGAAGCAAACCACCCCCGACCACCTTCGACTACGGACCGGCATCTTTCCCGGAGAGACTCACCACGTGTACATGCAAAAATAATGTAAACACACCTACAGTGGCTCCCCCAGCTGGGGTGTGTGTGTGTTTTGATGATGGGGATAATAAAAAAGAATGAATACCACAGCAGGATTGATTTTTTGTCTCTGAAGTAGATAAAAAGAGCAGAATTGTGGGTTCTAGCATTAGTTGTACAGGATGTCTGCGCGAGTACGGAAGCACGCTCCTACGCTCCGTGTATTGAAGACGGCCCCACCCGAGTTAGTCCGAACCATTGTACGCGGTGCGGACCCTGCTCTCGTGTGCTGTCTGTGCGAGATTGGACTCAATATCTTAAAAGGCAACGTACCACTGACTCCGGCTCAGAAGACCAAGTTGGCCAAGCATAAGACAGGTCTAAGAACCTTAGTCCAGAAGCGAGTGTCTCAAACACAAAAGAAAAAGGTGTTACAGAAAGGCGGCTTTCTCGGGGCCATCTTAGCACCGTTGGCCGCTTCCGTGTTGGGTCCAGTATTGGGTGGACTCTTCGGCCAACAATGAACCACACGAAAAAAATGGTCCTCGTCGAACCACGGTTCCTGCAAAACCTCCAATCACCCTACCCTGTCCCACCTACGGTGAAGACCATAAACACCCTCGATGGAGAGATGCAACAGATCTTACAGAGACCGGGGTTAAGCGACAGTGAGAAAGTACAACGGTACAATGAGACGCTTCAACGGTACATGACGTTCATGGACCAATACAAAACCCTGTCTACCCCAGCAACAGCACCACCACCACCACCACCACCACCACCACCACGTGACAGACCGCCGACCTCAGCACCGTTCCAACAGCCGGGTGGGGTAGCCCCCACAGCCCCACAGTGGGTGGAAGACGAAGTGCTGAAGAGTGTACCTGCATCGTTCAAGAAACAAGCTGGCCTGGTATTACAACGGATGAAACAGAATCCTAACATGACTTGGAATGATAAAGGCGAACTCCTGGTACAGAATCAGGTGGTCCCCGGGACCCACATGACGGATTTAGTGAATGATTTGATGCGTCAACGCAGATCGCACACCGATCCTCGAGGATGGGAGGTCTTCGCTCAAGGCTTGAAAGACATGCATGTACCACAGGAATTGGTGGGGAACCCCCAGCGCTGGGCCTTTATGCAATCACCGACTCGTGCACCACGACTCTCACCACAACCTTCTTGGGAAGCCGACTGGGAACCGGAGTCACCCCCCAAAACTCCACCACCATCACAACGGGCACCTTCTTTTCAGACCTTTAAAAAACCACCCTCGATCAGGACACCCCACATCTCCAGAGCCGTGACACGTAGCAAGTCAACGCGACGAACACGACGCCGGACACAACCGCCCAAGGCCTGGAACACCTATTAAAACCAACAGCAGCAGCAGGACAGCTCAGTCGCCATGTTTTACCTGACCCTACCCAGTAACAGTTCGCTGGATGTGTTTCCTGACAACACCGTGGCCAAGTACGTCACCCAGTTACCGCAACCGTTACATTTACCTGGCCGGTGGGAATGCGGCCTCGTGGATATCCAATACCCTTACTCGTGGTACAACGTGCGAGCCAATGAAGTGTGGTACGAGGTGACCTACGAAGGCAAAAACACCCGACTCACCCTGCCCGAAGGCCAATACGATACCCCCAAAGAGTTCATGGGTGGGCTGTCAAGACTGATGCATTATAAGGCGCTACGGGGGGTGACGAATACTTCAAGACCCATCAAAGCCTATCCCTTCAAGAATCACGTGGACTTCGATTACAACGCACACAACGACAAGGCACAGCTTATCGTCTCCGGCAAGGCGAGTGTCGTACTGAGTCCTATCCTACAGCAAATGCTGGGTTTCGATCTAAAGACGTTCGCTGGTCCCACCGAACACCATGGCGAGATGCCGATGGATATGAAGTCGGGTATGTACGGACTCTACGTCTACTCGGACGTGGTGGACAACCACATCGTGGGCGATATCAACACACCTCTGTTACGGGTGGTCCCCATTAAAAAGACGTATGGAGGTCAAGTCACCCACAGTTTCACCCACATGCTCTACTTGCCCGTACGACAAACTGACATCAACACGATCACGGTGGATATAAGAGATGACACGGGACGACCGGTGGCATTCGAACGAGGAAAAGTGGTGCTGACACTTCATTTTCGACAAGCACGTGCTCCCCACTTTGCATAATGAAAGTACCTTACGAGTGCGATGCACGCAGCTATGCCGACTATTATGCCCAACAGGCCGGGGGTGGCTTTCCGGTCTTTAGCGGTGCACGCATGCAACGAGGACATGGACTGGGGAACATACTCGGCAGCATCGTCAAAACGTTCCTGCCCTTGGTGACGCGTGGGGTGAAAGCAATCGGCAAACAAGCGGTACGCAGTGGACTGCAAGTGGCCGGTGATGTCTTGGGGGGTACGGCACCCAAAGAATCCTTGAAACGGCGGGCCAAAGAAGCGGGAGGCGTCTTGGTGGCCAAAGCACAACGCACCGTAGGGAATAAAAGAGCTGCCCCACCGAGACCACGCACCAGTCGACGACCGACCCAGCGACGACGCACATCGAAGAAGACAAAGGATATCTTTTCTTAAAACATGTCCTTAATCCACGCCGAGTCCTGCCCCTCCACCAACAGTGAATTTGATTTGTGGACCGTGCCGCCCACACAGACCAGTGTCGAACAAGGATTATGGGTGGAGCATCTCCCGCTCTCCAGCATCAACGAAACCGGGCCCATCGAATTCACCATCAGTAATGCGGATACGGCCTATGTGGATTTAGCCCATACCTACTTGTATGTGAAAGCCAAGGTGGTCAGTGGGGATGGCACCAGAATCGTCCAAGCTGCAACGGTGGGCCCGACGAATCTCTGGCTGCACTCGATGTTTCAGCAGGTGGATATTTTTCTCAGCGACAAACTCATCAGTGACTCCACCAACACGTACCCCTATCGAGCCTACATCGAGACCCTGTTGTCGTATGGCCGAGAGGCTAAAAAATCTCAGCTGACAACCGCTTTATTCTACAAGGACACGCCCGAGCACATGGACACGGTGGACAATGGGGGATATAACAAACGGAAGGCTTTCACTGCGAACAGTGCCTCGGTGGATATGATGGGTCGACTGCACGCAGACATGTTCATGCAAGACCGGTACCTCTTGAACAAGATCCCCATCAAAATCCGACTGATACGGGCGCCTCCGACCTTCGCCTTGATGGCCACTAACGTAGAGGGGCATGCAGCGGACTATAAGATTGTCATCCAAGACGCAGTCCTGTATGTCCGAAAAGTGAAACCGAATCCAGCCGTTCAATTGGGACACATGAAAGCCTTGGAAACAAAACCAGCCCAGTACCCTATCCGACGTGTACAAACCAAAGTGTTCTCTGTGCCTGCTGGAAATATGGGCGCCAACAAAGAAAACCTGTTCCTGGGGGAACTACCCAAGCGATTGATCCTGGCCTGTGTGGAAAATACCAGTTTCAGCGGAGCCTACCCAGAGAATCCGTTTGACTTTCAACATTTCGGCATCAATTTTGTGGCCCTGCATGTGGATGGACAACAGGTGCCAGCCACGGCCTTAACACCGAACTTTGGGCGGAGGAATTTCATTCGAGCCTATCAGAGCCTGTTTACAGCCACAGGTCAAATCAACCAGGACGAAGGGAATATGGTCAGTCGGGAGGACTACGCGAACGGATACACGTTGTTCTGTTTCGATCTAACCCCACCTTAGAGAACGACCATCAGCTGGCCCTGGCCAAGCAAGGCAACTTACGGTTGGAAATCCACTTTGCACGAGCCCTGGCGACCACCGTCAATGTGATCTGCTACGCCGAGTTTGACAACATCATTCAAGTGGACAAGGCGCGCAACGTCCTGTGTGACTTCTCCACCTAACATGGATACAGACCAGATAACCACCGTGCTGGAGAATGACCCAGGGACACGTAGGGTGTTTCAAGGGGTGTTCGCCCGAGATGTGTTTCCATTAGACCGTATGTATCCTGCTGCTTACGTTCTCAACACGGACCCGATGGATCGGCCCGGTGAACACTGGGTGGCCGTGTACTTGACAGAACAGCAGGGCGAATACTTTGACCCGTACGGCCTGCCACCCCTCCATCCCGATTTAACAGACTTCATGGATCAAGGCACAGAGACGTGGTGTTGGAACAGTCAAACGTTGCAAAGCCTGACCAGTGGCGTGTGCGGACAATATTGCTTGTTTTACCTGTACCATCGATGCCGGGGAAGACCCTTATCTACCATCGTACAGATGTTTGACGAGTACCCCCAGGCCGAGGACCGCGATGTACTCGTCTATGACTGGGCCGCCCATCATTTCAATGTACAAGCCCCGTTCTGGGCTTAATTTAATGACAAGCCCCTTGTTCTGGGCTTAAGTTTACAAGCCCCTTGTTCTGGGCTTCAATGTGCAAGCCCCTTGTTCTGGGCTTCAATGTTTGTTCTGGGCTTCAATTAATTACAAGCCCCTTGTTCTGGGCTTCAGTTTTCACGTGGTTGTTCTCACGTTGTTGTTGTTCACTGAATAAAAAAAAATGAGATCTCACCAAAAAACCCTGTCTTGTGTGTTTTATTCCTAATGCATCCATGCCCAATGTGGAGATTCACTGAAATCAGTGGTGTAGGATGGGGCCAAAATGTAACCCATCAAGGTTAGAATGCAAGAGCACTATAGTAAAAATAGAGAGCCAATGAAATCAGCCTACAGACCAAGTACGTGTTTTTGGTCTAGGTTTGGAGCGGGCATTTCATTGAGGTGCGTGTATACGGTGAGTGAAGAGACTCGTCCAACACGTATAGATTAAGTTGATGACTATAAGTTCTAGGTAACCCATCAAGGTTAGAATGCAAGAGCACTATAGTAAAAAATAGAGAGCCAATGAAATCAGCCTACAGACCAAGTACGTGTTTTTGGTCTAGGTTTGGAGCGGGCATTTCATTGAGGTACGTGTATACGGTGAGTGAAGAGACTCGTCCAACACGTATAGATTATGACTATAAGTTCTATGAGCATAATGCAAGAAACTGGTTTTGAACACCGTATTAGCCAATCAGTGGCCTAGAATGGAGCCAAAGGTAACCCATCCATGTCCAGAAAACATTACCCGGGTGTACAAGAACCCAGATGTAGGCGCGGACGTCAGCGAAACACACCGTGAGTACCCCAATTCGATTGGCTGATTGTTCGACCGCTGATTGGTTCTTTTTCTCGACCGCTGATTGGCTCTTTTTCTCGACCGCTGATTGGTCCAAATGGAACTGCCCATCTTTCCCAGGTTCATCTAGAATCCCCTTTTTTGTGCTCAAGCTCTGACTATAGCGATGCCGCAACATTGTCTCATTGGACATTGGACCGTCTGACCTGGAGGTGACCTTTGACCTTTTGACCCGCGTCCGCGCGGGCACTGCCGGGGATGACGCGCACTTCCGGAGAACCCGCGTGATGACGCGCGCGCCGCTCGCGCTGGGGGGCGCCGGGGCGGGGCCGCGCCGGGAAAAACAAAACCCGGAGGGTTGAACATACGGACGTCTAAGAGGAAACATTAGGAACTCTTCTATGTTTGGAGGTAGTTTTAGTGAAAAACCCGGAAGTGACGTCACAACCCCCACGTGACCTGCGTATATACTCCTGTAAAATAGAGCCGATTTTATTTCTTTGGAGGGGCAAGGTCAATAGGACTTGCGCTTTTTATACTACTAAACTGTGAAGTAGATTACATCTTACATAGGCCTTAAGGCCGTGATATGCATATGAAGTATTCTGGGGCATGGTCAGTACTTCCCAATTTTCCCTTCGTCTACTACTCGCCGATTTTTTATTTTTTTATTTTTTTTATTATTATTATTATTTATTTATTATTTTTTATTTATTTATTTATTTTTTTTCTCCGTTTTATTGTCAAATGCAGGTATTCAAATGATTTGACAAATGATAGCGTACAAACGATGTAAACATAGGGAAAATTATTTGAGAAATTGTAGTTTGTTTCAATCAGCTGGTATGCAAAAGAATCTCATAGCGGCGTTCCAGGACAGCTTCAACACTGGACGCAAATTGTTTCCTGCAAGATAATAAAATAAAAAATAATAAGGGGAGAAAAAAGTCTGCGCAGGTGGGACTCGAACCCAGGTGTTCTCGATCAACAGCTCAATGCGTTTCCATTGAGCCACGACCATGTTGCTGCTTTATAAAGATGTTAACTTCAACCAGAGTTGTATGGTTGGAATAATTCATTTGTTCATTTGAATTAACGTAGTACTACCACGATAAAAAACATGCTAAAAAAATAACCAGGCCAACCCAAAGATAATATATGCCACCCTACGCTACGTAACTGTTGCTAAAACCATATAAGGGGGTTCCCGGTAAATTTGAACAAATGATGACGTCATGACCGAAATATCAACAACGCAGTTTCCACCGAGGCCGTGTCTTGGCCAAAACCGATAATGTCGGTGTGAATTTCAATGGATGTAGGCGAAATAAACGTAAGCTATCCTTCTATCACATACAAACTCATGTTGGCCGCTCTCAAATTTTCGTACAGGCCTTATTGCGAGAACTTGTGCGAGACGTGTGCACGAAAACTACGTGCGAAATCAGGCCTATTTTCTCATCGCATGGGCGGAAACAACTGCCGATCTAAGGAAAAATATTACCTCAAAGGCAGCAACCGAATTAGCAATGTAAGCCTGAACAATTATATTTTCAATGAATACAAGGTTGTCTTGAGAAATATATCTCAAAATATGATTAATTAATGATTTTCCATCATGACAAACGAAAAACCGGCTTCCAACAAATATGGCGGCTGGTATTCGAAGCTCGAAGTCAGAAAATTGCCAAACTTCAAAAATTCAGATCTCATCAACCAGAACGTCTTATGTGCTCACAGTTATTGACAATATCGTAAAATATGTATACTTGCTAACCTTAGTTGGATTCGTCATGAAATCATTTAGGAATAAGTAATTCGGGCACTTTTTGTGACATAGCAAAACGAAGATGACAGCCGTTTCCCTTTTCGCTGCGATGGTTTACACGAAAAACCGGCTCAGTTATAAAAATCCATATCTCCGTAAATATGAAATGTCCAAACTTTTTACGTCAAGACAATATTCTCTTATATGTGTACTTCCTATTTCCCGCAGGAATTTATGCAATATAAATTTTATCTCTGTATCCATTGTCTTTTATATTATTTTGTTATTATTATGGCATTTGCCATACTCTATATGTGAGAGAATAGAATAGAATAGAACTTTATTTATGCTAATCAAAGCGCCCGCAAGGAGTCAACAATCAAAACATTACAAAAATTCCAACATTACCTATCAAAACAGCCCACCCCTCATTTTGCTGACTCCCTCCCCATACCCGAGATACATACCACTAAACAATATATCATGTAATATACAAGTACCATGGTTTATATTTTGTTTTGCTTACTGCTGGTGTCACTTCGGAAGATAGACACTTTATGTAGGAACTCAGCTACAGCTAAACAAATCAGTGGACTCTCATTGCTAAGTATCCAGGTAAATTGAGTCGAGCAATAAAAAGAATTGAATTGACTTGTTTGTATTATTGAAATTACCTTGTATACGTAATATATAGTAATTGTTCACCTGAATAAAACATTGTTTCACGTTCTATCAGAATTCACGCATTATTTATTTGTAGCCGAAAAATAATGTTTTCATCAAACTGAAAAATCTTTCAGACTTTCAAGGAGGGCCCCTTGAAGACTGTCGAATTACCCACACCACCCCAAATTTATAAGCCGATATTCTATTCTGTGAAAGCTGGATATGAAAACGCACTGAGTCACACGTGCACTCGCAACAATTCGCAACAGTGTAATGAAATGTGTTCATTATTTAGGCGCTCATTTTTTACGACCTATACAGCCAACGTGGTTTATTAATATGCACACACATATCTTTTTCTTATAGTTCATTGGCTGAATACCATCTGTTTTGCCACACCTACCCCACGTGGGTGTATGGGGGGGAGAAATTCATCTACCGTCACACCCCAGAAACAGAAAACCGCTGGGGTGTCGACACCATGACACCAGGAAGAGCCAGGAAACATGTGTGTGTGTGCCGTTGGCCGAAATCATTACCTTGATAGTTTAGTGTTTTCATTTCATCCATGTGGTAAACTGAAGACCGGATTTATACCGATGGAAATATCTGTGAATTTCGAAAAAATCCGTGACAAGCCAAGAAACAGAAAACCGCTGGGATGTCGACACCAAACCAGGGAGCATGTGTGTGCCGCTGACCAAAATCATTAGCTTCATAGTTTAATGCGTTCATTCCATCCATGTGGTATACTGAACACCGGATTTACCGATGGAAATATCTGTGAATTTCGAAAAAATATATATGGAATGAGATTCGTGGTGATACCCATATTTTTTTAGGATACGAATGCATCGTGATGAAGGCTTCATGGTGTGTTATACCCACCTAGGAAAAAAACAGCCCCCAGATATGCATCAAACGCCCGGGAGTATGGAATATAGGTATACATCTGGACTAAACTCTTTTATCAGGTAAGCTAGACTTTAGTACTATACTTGCGTTGAAACCCATGCAGACAACCTATTCAAATTTCAATGCATTGGCAACATAGCGTCGCACGAAATATACGCGCCCCTGTTGACCAGGATTTTTTTATACTCCCACAACAACAGACAATTTGAAGACAATTTTCTAGCGGGGTGTTTTCTTGAACATAATTGCTGTAATATACTCTTCTTTTTGTGGACGCTAAATATAGGGGAGAAAATGGCAACATTGTGACCAAACCATAACAGTTGACAGCTGTAAAAATAGATACCGTGGCATAAAATGAGAGAGAACATTTCAATCTGCCAATTTTCGAGATGAAAATTTTTTCTTGACGAAATAGAAATGAACGCGAATCTATATTCTACAAAACATTTTTTCTTGACGAAATAGAAATGAACGCGAATCTATATTCTACAAAACATTAGAAAATATTAGCGTAGGTGAATTTTTTTAGACTCATTTTAGACTGTTTTGTGCTTTCATCGAAAGTGAAAACACATCTCGAAAAGTGTGTAGCAGTGTCGATATAAATCTTCAACCTAGATGTAAAAATAGATACCGTGGCATAAATTAGAGAGAGCATTTCAGTACACCTCAAAAAAATGAAACCTGGACGGGTATCCTTCATCTCGAGGGGTCGCAAGTTCGATTCTTGCTTTCATTATGTGAGTATGTGTTGGACATGTGATCTTTAAATTCTATTATCATCAATACACCTAAACGGTATAGTTCAACCGCACCCCCAGCCCAACCGATGCCCCCTCCCCTAAGCTTCACTTTGATACCTCACTCGACCCCATCGGACCATTTTATCTAGGGACTACTTTTTCTCCGCGGAGGCAACCGCATCACCGCCAGACATGACCTCATCCTCGCGGAGGAATACACAGGTCAAAGGTTAACCGAACTATAGTCGTACATACTTGGCACACAGCCAAGGATGATGTCAAGCCGCCATCTTAAACCCACCACCACCAACCACAAGCCGCCATCTTAAACCCACCTCCACCAACCACAAGCCGCCATCTTAAACCCACCACCACCAACCACACCGCCGCCATCTTAAACCCACCTCCACCAACCACAAGCCGCCGCCATCTTAAACCCACCTCCACCAACCACAAGCCGCCGCCATCTTAAACCCACCTCCACCAACCACAAGCCGCCATCTTAAACCCACCTCCACCAACCACACCGCCGCCATTTTAAACCCACCTCCACCAACCACAAGCCGCCGCCATCTTAAACCCACCCCACCAACCACAAGCCGCCGCCATCTTAAACCCACCTCCACCAACCACCAAGCCGCCGCCATCTTAAACCCACCTCCACCAACCACCAAGCCGCCGCCATCTTAAACCCACCTCCACCAACCACCAAGCCGCCGCCATCTTAAACCCACCTCCACCAACCACCAAGCCGCCGCCATCTTAAACCCACCTCCACCAACCACACACATGCGCACACCTCCACAAAGCCTCCCCAAAACAGGTCGCTGTGACGTCACAAAAGGTTCTGCGCATGCGCAGTGAAGCGCCATTACGTCTATCTGCTCTTACATTACTACTCGGCTGAGCTACCGAGTCCATTCGGGAACAGCTCGCTATTTCACTCCATTTCACAAGTACGGGGCTTCCGGTCGCGATAACAAGTGAATTTTTGGATATATTCGAAGATACAATGTTTCGACGAATAATTGCGGTCACACAGGGATAAATTATAATATAATTATATGCCCACATTATGAAACACCCTATCAGAAAATACTGGCTCGGGTGAGAATCGAACTCACGACTTAGGAGATACAGTTTCACTGCTATACAGACCGAGCAACCGAGTTCAGTCAGAAACAGCTCGCTAATTCACTCCTTTTCTCAAGGACGCGGCTTATTGCCACGATAACAAGTGAATGTTTGGATATATTCGACTAATAATTGAAGTCATCTTTAGGGATAAATTATACTGTAAATATATTTCTACGTTGTGAAACACCCTGTCAAAAAAAAACTGGCTAGGGTGAGATTCAAACTCACTACTTAGGGATATCCTCCCACTGCTCTACCGACTGAGTCCAGTCAGGAGCAGCTCGCTAATTCACTCCATTCCACAAGTGCGCGGCTTATTGCCACGATAACAAGTGAATTGTTGGATATAATCGAAGATGCAATGTTTCGGTAATATTTGCAGTCATCTTCAGGGATAAATTATACTGTAATTATATTCCTACATTGCGGAACACCCTGCCAGAAAAAATGGCTCGGGTGAGAATCGAACTCACGACTTAGAGATACCGTCCCACTTCTCTACCGACTGAACTACCGAGTCAAGTCGGCAACATCTCTCTAATTTTGGATGTATATTCGAAGATACAATGTTTCGACTAATAATTGCATTCATCTTCAGGAATAAATTATAATGTAAAAATATGCCTACATTGTGAAACACCCTGCCAGAAAATACTGGCTCGGGTGAGAATCGAACTTAAAACTTAGGGGATACCGTTCCACTGCTCTACAGACTGATCAAACGAGTCCAGTCGGGAACAGCTCGCTAATTCACTCCTTTTCTCCAGTACGCGGCTTATTGCCACGATAACAAGTGAATGTTTGGATATATTCGACTAATAATTGCGCTCATCTTCAGGGATGAATCATAATATAATTATATGCCTACATTGTGAAACACCCTGTCAGAAAATACTGACTCGGGTGAGTATCGAACTTACGACTTAGGGGGTACCGTTCCACAGCTCTACCGACTGAGCTACCGAGTCCATTCGGGAACAGCTCGCTAATTCACTCCTTTTCACAAGTACGGGGCTTACGGCCGCGATAACAAGTGAATTTTTGGATATATTCGAAGATACAATGTTTCGACGAATACTTGCGGTCACACATGGATAAATTATAATATAATTATATGCCCACATTGTGAAACACCCTGTCAGAAAATACTGGCTCGGGTAAGTATCGAACTCACGATACATTGTTTCGGCTAATAATTGCAGTCATCTTCAGGAAAAATTATAATATATTTATACGCCTACATTGTAAAACACCCTGCCAGAAAATACTGGCTCGGGTGAGAATCGAACTCACGACTTAGGGGATATTGTTCCACTGCTCTACAGACTGAGCAATCGAGTCCAGTCGGGAACAGCTCGCTAATTCACTGCATTTCACAAGTACGGGGCTTATAGCCGGGATAACAAGTGAATTTTTCGATATATTCGAAGATATAATATTTCGACTAATAATTGTGGTCACACAGGGATAAATTATAATATAATTATATGCCCACATTGTGAAACACTCTACCAGAAAATACTGGCTCGGGTGACAATCGAACTCACGACTTATGGGATAGCGTTCCAGAGCTCTACCGACTGAGCTACCGAGTCCATTCGGGAACAGCTCGCTGATTCACTCCAGTTCACAAGTAGGCGGCTTATTGCAACGATAACAAGTGAATTTTTGATATATTCGAAGATACAATGTTTCGACTAATAATTGAAGTCATCTCCGGGGATAAATTATGCTGTAAATGATATTCCTACATCGTGAAACACCCTGTCAGAAAATAGTGGCTCGGGTGAGATTCGAACTCACGACTTAAAGACACTGTCCCACTTCTCTACCGATTGAGCCACCGAGTTCAGTCGGGAACAGCTCGCTATTTCAAGCCATTGCATAAGTACGCTCATAGCCACGATAACAAGTGAAATACTGGATATAATCGAAGATACAATGTTTCGACTAATAATCTTCAGGGATAAGTTTTAATATAATTATATGCTTACCTTGTGAAACACCCTGCCAGAAAATAATGGCTCGGATGAGAATCGAAACTCACGGCTTAGGGGATATCTTTCTACTGCTCTACCGACTGAGCTAGCGAGTCCAGTCCAGTCGGAAACAGCTCGCTAATTCACTCCCTTTCAAAGTACTGGTACGCGTCTTATTGCCACGATAACAACTGAATTTTTGGATAGATTCGAAGATACAATGTTTCAATTAATAAATGCAGTCATCTTCTGGGATAAATTATAATATAATTATATGCCTACATTGTGAAACACCCTGCCAGAAAATAGTGGCTCGGGTGAGAATCGAACTCGCGACTTAGGCGATACATGCAATATCCAATTGGTGTTTGAAATAGGAATTTAATTTTTTAAATTTAATTTAACACTGCAGAAGTTATCGGCTTGCTGAGAGTCAACAAATATTGGGTCATTGAAAATCCGACCACAAAAAAGTGAGACGAAAATCTTGGATCGATACTTCTGACCCAGCGTGTTTTAGGTCAAATTTCGGTCGATAAACCCAATATTCTTCGACCGATCCAGTATTTTGGGGTCGTAATTTCACCCAATAATATTGGGTGTGCCAAGAATACAGCCAACTTTTCTTGTGTTGAATCGATCCAAATACTCCTAAGAGTATACTCTGTCATTAACTGAATGTTTACATACATTCAAGTACTATTGACTTACCACACTACTGATTGACGAAACACAAAATATGTCATTCCTTATATGGTCATTGTACAGAAGTGGCCTTCATGAAGAAGTGAGATTTTAAATTGCCTGGAATCTTTCCTCATTGGTTAAGTTATTGAGTGAGAGCCAATCACAGGTGTCAGATTATGTTAGAATATCGGTTAAAGATTAGCGAAATTTATGTTGTTGAGCCCTAATCATATGTCACCAACACCTTCCGTTGCGGTTGACCAACATCATTACCTGATGACCAACTGACCGTAACACCAATTGTTGGTGTCGGATTTGGTCAACGCCACTTATCGCCACCACTGTGTGGTGTTGATCCTGCCTGCTAACTTTCTAGAGGCATCTAGTTTAGAATTCTGTTTCGAAGGTGAAGGATAAAATATTAAACCCTGCAGAGCGTAATCACCATATAAAACTCAGTATAAACCATATATGTACAATTTAAGATAGTCTCCTCCCATTATCAGCAATTGATTTATCTATACGACAGTGAACCCGTGAAGAACATCTCGAGAAAAGATGGTCTACCTTTAATATCGGAAATTTACTACCCCCCTCCCCTCCCCCCGAGGCCCATTCCCCTCCCTCTCTACCTTGCCGAATTATCCAATATTGGAAGTTTTCAAAGAGTTCCAAGACCCACTATTAGCCTAGTCAAAATGATCTACCATCAGTGCTGGTAGTATTGGTGCCCTGTTCTCGGTTTTTGATTCAGTCCTGTGGTTTGGTCTCCTCCAGAGCCAGACAGTCGGCGGGGTAATGTCCATAACGTTTAGCGCCCAAACGGTGAGAGCGGGTCCATCCGTATGCCATACCCTCAGAATTCATCCCGATCTTCTGTTTCACTTTCTGGCCTGAGTAAAAATGAGAGAATGATGCACTGGTTTATCGGTAGGAAGCAACATCAATCAATATCTGTATTCCAAAGACGAAAGGAGTAGACCTATAACATACTGGTAAACGGCGTGATAAAAAAAAATCAAAATCATTGCAAATTTGTATGCGTAAAACTGGACCCTGGCAGCGTCTCATTCAACACTAACCTATACCTGTTTGTTCTTTAGTTTGATTTGCTTACCGTAGGCCCACCCTCGTGAATCTTATATGAAGTATGGTCGAAAATTAAGTTCCATAGTGCGAGTTCCAATCCTAAGCAAGTCACTTCCTAACGACAAGCCATCAATTGATAATGCACCAAGATGAATCCATGAATCGCAAAGTTTCTTGAGATGGGGATTACCCTGGTCCTCTATAGTTCTCATTCCCTAAGATCGGGATTACTCTGGTCCCCTATAGTTCTCATTCCCTAAGATCGGGATTACTCTGGTCCCCTATAGTTCTCATTCCCTAAGATCGGGATTACTCTGGTCCCCTATAGTTCTCATTCCCTAAGATCGGGATTACTCTGGTCCCCTATAGTTCTCATTCCCTAAGATCGCATCACCTCCCATCCTCATAAGTTCCCATCCCTGTAAGATCCTGGATGTCGCTCACTCCTGTCCCCCTTATAGTTCCTTTTATCTACATCGGGATTACTCTGGTCCCCTATAGTTCTCATTCCCTAAGATCGGGATTACTCTGGTCCCCTATAGTTCTCATTCCCTAAGATCGGGATTACCCTGGTTCCCTAAAGGTCTCATCCCATTGCCTCCTGTTCCCGGGTATGCCCCGATCCTCCTCTTAAACCATGAAGGCTTAAGACCCCAGGAGATATTGTTACAACGTAACCTGGAGTTGCAGTTACCATAACTTACCGAGTTTAAGGGTCAGTTCGTATGGACCGCGCCCAGTGAACGGTTTCACTACCGTCATATAGACATCTCTCTGTCTGGTTGGACGCAGAGGAACATCCTTGTCTTTGCGAAACATGGAAGCCAGGAAGATGTCTGCAAGATGATGAAAATATAGACCGTACTATATGGAGATCATCATGGGATGCAAACATGATGCAACTATCAAGACGAAAAGATCAAGTGCAAGCTTATTGTGTGAAAGATGCGAAAAATCACAAATAATGTTTGCATTATCAGTCAGTACCAGTCGTCAGGATCTACATCTTTTAGATCGACTCCCTTGTTATTTCAGCTATCTATCAATCCATGAAATATGTGGGTCGATTTTGAGTCGCAAGTATTTGTACTCCCTTTACGTATTAGCGTTCCACCCGATTCGGACGAAACTTTGATCACGTGAGTGAAATACAATTCATCACGTGACTGAGAGATATATAATACGTCATCAGGGTATGGGACCATTGGCCATGAGATATACTGTTCATGCAGCCTTTGCAGTTTTTATCATCATCATTTAGAGGTGACCGAATGTGCCAAAAGGGTGGTTCTATTTTGGAGGAGGGGCAAAGTAGGAAGAGATCTGAGGATACATCTAATTTTGACTAACTTTTATTGACCAGAACAGCAAAAAAAAGTTGTTTTCTCTTTACCGTAGTCTTTGCACAGCGGAAAAGGATCAGCAGCGGCAAAGGGAGAGTACGGTGCCACTTTGCAGTGTGCTTCTTCAGAGTCGTCCACGTCTTCTTCGAATTCGGATTCCAGTTTTCGTGTTCTGAAAACAAAGTAAAATAGCAGAGTTTGTTATCCGAAAAAAAAAACGTTTGCGGCCCTTATCACGTGGTTTTGTCATCAAAACAATTCAAAGACGAATTTGCGTGAATCTGCCTTTATCAAACGGAAACCTGTTTCAAAACATTTCCAGGTCTTGCTAAATCGGAAGCTGATGAACTTACCCGTTGCTGGACAGACGTTGAACGAGTTTTAGCAGAAGTCGGATCATGAAGGACAACAGACTGATTTGGTGCTTAGTCAAGCGGAGACCCTTCAATTGCAGCTTCTAAAACAGAAGAAATGTTAACTGATCAAATATCATCCATGTGAACAATTGTAAAGTCCTCCTCTCATTCTACCTTATCCTGGCAAAATGAGACTTGGATTGGAGTTGAATGGCCTCATCATGCGGGGGGGGGGAGGGGGGGTGGATGATCTTACGATTAGCCCTCATCCGATATTCACGAACTTATCTGCTTCTGTATTTCAGGCGAAAGCATCTTAAAAAAATATGTAACAAATTTCGACTTAAAGGGAACGTAAACTCTGTGGTAAAACACCGCGGAAATTATACAAGATTAAAAAAATCGTGACAAAGATTTTTCCCCATTTTTCCCCAGTGAATGAGAAAGACGCAAACATAGAAAATACTGTGATTTGCAAGTTCTTGAGGACGCCGCCATGTTTATTTTGGGTGTGATTTTAAACCAATGAGAAAGCGTAATATTCAGTTGTGCCGATAATCTCCTACGTCATCGAACATTCTCTGCGCTGAGATAACATGGCCGCACATGGTCGTTTTTATGCACCTCTCCGTTCCCCCGACTGACAGATGCAATGTTATAGATTAGTTTCGTTGTAGAATACGGCCTGATTCTGTCAGATATTCTATCATGCCGGGCTGCTCTGCATTTGGCTGTCACAAGGTGCCAGGTAATCCCGACACGTCGCACTATCATCCTCGCCCATGTTTGTAAGCTACAGTCTCGAATACCGCACCTCTGCCAATTGACGCGTCTTTACCTCCAAAGGCAGAAGAACTAGTGTACGCTGACGTCACGATTCTTCAAACATGGTGGCCTCCATGTTGTTCCAGTGTAGCGAAGTTAAAACGTTTAGTACTGCTTTGAAAAAATGTAAAAAAAATATCTGATACACGATTTGGATTCTATGAGGAAAAAGCTTTTAACTTGCCACGCACGTTCACCAGAGTTTACGTTCCCTTTAATATAATACATGCACTACACTCTCAGAAAACGTCATCTATCTTCAGAATATTTGGTTCTGAAGACCAAGAAACCAATTCTGGATCTCGGTTCCTTATACATATTCGTTCCACCACCTGTGTAGCAGATAATGCTCCAAAGTAGTCCACGTATAGACCAAAAGAACCAAGGAAGAACCAAGAAGAATCACTATTATGCCTTCAGTACTTCATGCATCTTTCATTGAAATGACAATTTGGTACCGGTGTGTGGCTAAGAATGTCCTTGTGATTAATGTCCCTTTTCATATCCTTTTCTATTGCAGCCAAGGACAGACGCTTGTCCCCAATATGAAGAAAAGTGTCCCAGCTGGGTTAGAAGAGAGGGGCAGGACACTCTTAGCCACCGGACATTCTTAGCCATCACACCAGTACGAAGTTAACCCTCCATCCCCTGCAACACGCACACACACACACACACGAGGCAATCAGTTTAGCCATTGTTGTGAGAGAGATCAAAGTAACCCTACAGTTATTACCTCTTCGATGCAAAATCTAGTCTCTGTCTCGTTCTTCAGTAGCTCTTTGTATTTCTTTTGCTTGGAGAGCAATTTCTTTGTGACCTTCTGTAACTGTTCAGTGTTGGAGGGCTTGAAATCTCGAGACTTGGACAGTTCGCCACGTTCGGGGTCTTCTTGATTCTTCATCATTTGCTCAAGTTTCTCAAACTTTTTGGAAAGACTCTGTTGATAAATATATGAGATATAGAATTAGATTAGCTGTTTGTCAGAGTACTGTACAATTTGTTTCATGCATGGGCTTGTTATGCTATGAACATGTGATTGGAGTTACCGAATGTAAGATGATGGAGGGTAATGAGACGTGTACTCCATCAGATGCCCTCGATGCTCATCCATTAAGATTAGATGAGTCACTTATTTCAGCTGATCTGTTATCATAATTCCCTGAGCTATAGGGTATCTAATTCCGCTGTCGAAATAATTTCACAGGAGAGTCTAAATCCGCTTAAGCCGTGATAGGGGCGGTGTGGTTACTTCATAGTTTCCACATGAACACACGCAATAAGTGCGCTGCCGAGATACCAATCCTCCGAATTGTAGTCTGAATGTGAGATGCCGAGGGATGCTTTCCTGTGAAGAAATCATTTGATTGCCTTTTAGTCGCCCGACATCGTGAATTTTCCCCCACCTCTTGCATATTTGACCAATTTATTCCTAAAACTCGCAAGGAAGGGATGAATTAAGGTGAGTATTGATTACAACACATATAAGGGAAGTGGGAAGAGGTGCCGACATACTGACAGAGCCACATGACTTCACAGTATAGTCTTCTGGTTAACCTATTCTAAAGCACATACCAAGAATCTAACGATTCGTGATATGTGTTGTCTCTCAGGTACGCTTGTATTGTATCTATTCATGTGGCAACTTGGATGATATGACCACACGGCTCCTAGCATTGGCATAAGCGGTATTAGATACAAATCTAGAGAGCTATGATGGAAATGCTCTGACAACTCGTATATTGGTAATTGGTGAACTGTTTCGCTGTGACAACTCGTACACTGGGGATTGGTGAGCTGTGTCGTCGTCAGATGAAACTGACGGCATTTAACACAAAAGACTAGTCTGGAAGGCCCGATGTCGACCCAGCATTAACTTCCCACAAATGCCAACATATATATATGGCACAGGTACAATCGAAATAATTTCACAGGAGAGTCATTTGAAAATCTCACCTTTCTCTTCGCATTCAATTTTTCCAAGATGTTAATTTCCATTTTTAATGCTTTAACCAATGACATTTCTTGAAGGGCGGCATCCGGTTTTGGTGAGTTGTCCGGTTTGGATTCGGTTACCCATCCCCTGTGTAATCATCAGAAGTATACAACAATTACATACAATTAATCACATAAACACCACAAGTTATACCTAGCATGACTACAATTAAAGTCGAAAATTCATTTGTATATCAAAGATTGCCAATAAGATTGCGGGGTCGCCATGTTCGTTTACTCTAGCAACAGATGACCTCGGGTCAATTCCGGCACAGTCCGTGAGACCCTGACAGCGCTGAATGAAGAGGCGGGAAGCAGAACGTAGAGAATGCCTGGTAGAGCTTGGTATTCTATAGCTAATTGTACACACTACTGTGCATGATATTGTTTTGCAACAGTGACTGTACTTTCTTTTTGAACAGAGTTTGTGTTATTTCTGCACACACTAGTTTTGAGAGTGTATATACGTGTATTGACGTGATGTTTAGATATTTCTGTAAACTAGATATATGTACAGTTCGACGTGTCGACAATTATACGTGTCGTAAGCTGAAAAACAGACACTGGATTTTATATGACAGATTTTGAGTGGCAGATGGTTAAAATTAGTCTTCTTGCTCGAAAGCCACTAGAAGCAAACTTACGTCTTTGGTTTGTCAACTTGTCCATCACCGGGAGAAGGCATGACCTTGTCTCCATCATCCATGTTTAAAACTTTGGTAGCAATGTCGCTGATCTTTTGTAACTTTCTGAAGGCTTCGAATGTCGATTTCCCCTCTGTTAAGTAAGTTAAAAAGGTACCGGTAATAATAACTGAGAAGAATAATGGTTTCAACTACACAGAAAAATTAAATAAACTTGTCAAATTGAGGTATATCTATCTGACAATTCAGACAAGTTTTACATATAGCGGTAAAATATAATTATCGTGAGTACGATCGATGGTCATGGAAATGGTTCGTTTATTTTGTTCCTATATTGCAGTTTTACTGTGGGTGTGAGTGAATAACATTGTCTAATATCCGAAATTGATGAAAGTAAATTCATACACTAAAAAAAACTATACATTCTTGTTGAAAGCGCGCCAAATGCATTATGTGTTTTATAGCGGCACAGAGTGTAGCGGGAAAACAATGTTTCAATGGTCACGTGATCCCATTAGCATATGGTCTGATGTGTTTTAAGGAGTGGATTGGTTAATCACGCTACCGCATAGTTTTGATGGAGCATGATTGGTTGGTTTGATATTTGCCAAAGGGTGGTTGATATTGCGTAGTCAGTCTACGTCCCGTTTACCCGAACGTCTCGACCTAGTTACTCGCAGTGAAGCTTGTCCATCAACACCCATATAATTTTACTTTTGGTACAGGAAAGGGTCGGTCGAGGAGCACGTTACAGAGGTTTGGCCTTGTCTTGGATGTTTTGTTTCTGTTTTTCGTGTCGGGCTGCAAGCTACATACCATTTGTACGATTCAGTGTATATACGCAATGTATTGTACTTTGTTCACCATCTGTAAGATCCGTACCATTCGTTTGGTACACTTACATTCCTCCTGTACCACTATATCTTGTTCGGTCCATTTAATAAACGGCATCAGCACCCTACTGGGCTTGTGGAACTTTGTTCTTAAGGGAGTAAGTGTGTTTGAAACATACAGGAATTCATACTGCATGTTTGTCTATATTCGAATTAGGTTACCTACCAAATAAGGGCAAGATAAAACGGCGAAGTTCCGTGATTCTGACGACAATCTTCTTCAGGTATTTCTGGTCTAAACGATCGCTGAAAGTAAAACAAAACGCACATGCCTATATATTAAACGTGGTAGGATGTGTATCTAGAATTCAGAACTACCGAAATCTACTGAGCACAAATCCCCTCCAACACAACGGTTCCTTTCAAACGGTTACTCAGGAAATACGCATCATTAAATCTACGAGGAAAGATACAGCCACATCACGAATGGAATAGCGTGCTTTAGGTAAGTATAGGAAAACCTTTCGAATATGGTAGGCCACAGGGGACAAAAATCGCCATTTGGTGTAGACACATATTATTAGCCAATCACAGAGCTGTTTTACGTGTTGACATTAATTATATATGTGTACATACAATTTAATTCGATATCGTATCGAATTATTTTATATCCATGCATATACATATTATTTAGATACTGCATCAAATATTTCGATGCTACATCAAATTAATTTGTATCCCCATTCGAATCATTTCGTATCCGTATACATATTATTTATATACGGCATCCAGATATTTAAAAGTGTGGTTGGCCGCAGAGGACAAAAATGGCTATTTGGTGTAGACACATTTCAGTCAATCATATAACAGTTTTATGTATGTCATACATAATTCATTACATATGTCATACATAATTCATTAAACATGTCATACATAATTCATTCAATCACGACCACTGGAAATATGTATGACATGCAGTAATCGCTTCCGCCACAAAATGTTCTGTTTCCTGTAGAAATGGAGCAACCAATGACAACGTGCGTTACAGATTCCACGCGTGGCCACGTGTCACAGCACCATTTTTCAACTCCTGAAACATGTCTCGTACAGACAGGACGATTTCATTGGTTCAATACGATGCTACATCGAAATGTATTTAGGATGCCATACCTAAATAATATGTATACGGATACAAAATGGTTCGATACAGTATCTAAATCATCAGCAATGCGTATACAAATTAATTTGATGCAGGATTGAAATGTTTGATGCAGTATCTAAATAATTTGTATACGGATATAAAATAATTCGATATGATACCGAACTAAATTGTATGTAGACATATAATAATTAATGTGTACACGTAAAACAGTTCTGTGATTGGCTAATAATATATGTCTACACCAAATGCCGATTTTTGTCCCCTGCGGCCAGCCACAATTTAAATATTGGGATGCCATACCTAAATAATATGTATACGAATACAAATTGATTCAATAAAGTATCTAAATGATTTGAATGGGGATACAAATTAATTTGATGTAGCATCGAAATATTTGATGCAGTATCTAAATAATATGTATACGGATATAAAATAATTCGATATGATATCGAATTAAATTGTATGTAGACAGATAATAATTAATGTCTACACGTAAAACAGCTCTGTGATTGGCTAATAATATGTGTCTACACCAAATGGCGATTTTTGTCCCCTACGGCCTACCATATGCGAAGGCTCAACCATGCATTTGATACAAACATTCCGCCTATACATCACGTGCACAGTGTAGTTCAAACGCTACTTACAGCAGTAGTCTTATGTCATCCATTGTCCGAAGATCAACAAAACACAGGCTAAATTCTCTATCCACACAAACAGCAGTCTCAGCAGCCAAATGGGAAAAGTGACAACAGAGTCGCCGCTATAAGACGTCGCTACGTCAAAAATGATGACGTTTACGGCAAGCCTTATTGTTATGACGTCATTTCTTTTGTTGTCTTTACGTTGTATCCTAATTTATTTAAAATTAAATCCTATGTGGCTTGCAGTATCTAACCGGCTTGCGGTAGCGCGAGTGTCAACCAATCCTGAGAGCTCTTCATAGTGCTTCGAAGGAAACATAATGGTAGGTACTTTCTGGTTGGCTCAGCCGAATCACACGCCAAGCTGCCAGGGATTTTCTGATTTTGCCGCCCTCCCGCCAGGTTGGCACCATGATGCGGAGTAGAATTATGAACTGGTATTTGGCGTAAACCTTGGGATAAAGCAGAGAACATGACCCTACCCCCCCGCCCGAGGCCGTGATGTTATAAAACTATTAAATAGTCATGAGCTGGGCGCTCTGAACACGACATTCAATTGAAATCAGTAAGATCCTACATAGCGACATATACGATTGGGGAGCATTGATAGGATATTAATTTATTAAGACTGATTGTATCTTTTCAAGGTCGAATGGGTCCGACAATGACTTAATAAAAGTGACAAGGACAGTCTGTTTCCATCCAGTTCATTAAAATCTCTCAGGTATTTAGACCTAATACAAGTCACAATACGTGTTTAGGTTCTGTTGTTGTTTTTCATTCATGGGTGTTAACGATGGAGTTTCAATACATATTCGCTCTTTTGTCAGGCATACTCATGTGTACTAGTATAGATTTGAAACTGGCAGAACTTTTGTCAATGACCACGAATCACATCGAGATGCATAGATTAAATCTCACTTACGATATCAATTTTAAGTCTTCCATCCTTCAACACCTCTTTAAATTTGTTTAGTATCGATAAAGCGCAAACACGTCTCAAAAGCCAGCTGGCGTAAGTGACAACATGCCGTCTCCAGGACGTAGAGATTTCCAAATATGTGACGTCAAGAACAAATGAAGACAGTCTGACGTCATGAGTAGCATGGAGGCGAAGCGTGACTGATTCATCTGCCAGCATTCTTTGTTTGCATGGAAGAAGTTAGGGGATCCGCAAATATTGGATGTTCATATGGAATAAGAGAGATGTATCGGTGGTTTGTTGGCTTCTTTGGGAGTTATAGGAAGCGTAAATCTAGTCCCATTTCTGAGGGTGGGCGTAAAATGCAGAGGGAATGGGGAGGGTCACGTCCGGGTCAAAGATCACGACCGGGTCAAAGGTCATGGTTGATGAAGGGTTTGCCAGGGCAACATGGTGATAGAAAGCAGTCAAGTGACGGACTGCGGTGGATGTAAAACTAGGATTTCCCCTGAAAAATCGGCGGAAGAACGGACTGGACAGGCTGTTAAATGAGCTGAGGTTAGCTCCGGTGAGGCCATTTTCTTTACTGCGTGCGAACAAGGTCCCGGCGCCAAGCCATTCACCAGCCGTAGTTGTTGAAAAAATGCTGGGCGGCTAATATTTGTCGAAGCCGTTAGTCACAAACAATAAAATAGTTCGATTCTGTATTATCTTACCTTGATATTCAACTCTTGTTTATCAGAAAATGTCCAGTTTTAGCTTGACGGTAGACTGAGCGACCACTTCCGTTTCGAACTATACTCGCAACGGCTCTGCATGCAGTTTATGCGCTACAACAACAGCCTGTTTCTGTAGATGCGTTCTGAGGTTCGGTCTTCAGGGAAGCTGAAACTGGACAGTTTCTGATAAACAGAACCTTAATATAAAGGTAAGATCATACAGAATCGAATTATTTTATTCTTCGTGACTAACGGCTTCGGAAAATATCGGCCGTCCAGCATTTTCTCAAATTCAACGGCTGGTGAATGGCTTGGCGCCGCGGCCTTCTTCGCACGCATTATAAGCTCCACCGAAGCTAGGTTGAGGTGAGCTCATAACTTAAGGTCCACAGGGGGCGGGCAAGATCTCGACTTGGAGCGCTCGTCGAGACCCATCAGGTGATGGGTGGCTGCATGCAAAAGTAGGATTTTCCTGAAACAATAAAATTACACCCCAAAATTCGGAAAACCGCCATCAAATGGGTCCACGTGAACCATTACTGGTCGTAAGGTGTCATGGAGGGTGCCTTATTAAAGGTTATACAAAATGGTCTCAAAATCTGCTACTTTTTTGTGCTAAATTGTTGTAGAGGTGATTATATAGACTTGTTTTACATTTTTGAATGTTTTCAAACTGCCCAAGGTTGGACATAGCAGCAGTAAAGTGCGACAATTTCATGCCCCTTTCAAAACGGCGAAAGCTGTGACCGCTTGACCTGTGACGTCACAACCTGATTACGATCTCGCTCAAATGCCTGTTGTGACGTCAAAATGTCAGCGACATCACGCTAGAACTCCCACAGTTGGGTGAATCTTTCGTAGCAACGCCCGACGTCATAGACTATATCGTTTAGGGCGCAATCGTAATCAGGTTGTGACGTCATGCACCAGAGGTCACGGCTCCAATACGTTTTCCCTCACATGTGTGCTATTCGTGTCCTAAAATCCACTTCGACGACATTATTCGAGAAAAAAATACTAATTTGTTGTTTGGAACACTACTGGTATGTTTTAATGCAAAGTAGTATAGGGTCATTTGGTATAACCTTTAAAGCCCTCGACATGCATCCGATACGTCGTGTGGTTGGAACAGGAATTGACGTAATCGCGCGCCTGCGCAGTCGAGGCGTAGTAGCAAAAGTTAGCATTTTGGGGATGCGCAGGGGCTGTTTGGCCGATTGAGGGACCATCCTGAGACCATGCAGTGGGACATGCAGGGTGTTAGCTCGAAGTTTTCGGCATGTAGACTACGCTTGAGGCGGTATAGACGAATGTGAACATTTCGGAGGTGCACAGGGGTGAGTTTGGACGGTTTTAGAGCTCATCTCATCCAAATATGCCGTGCATGATCTCATATCGTAACGCTTGCTGTGTAGAGTACATTGCGGTAGATTGGACGGGGAATAAGGTCACGGTGCGGAATAGTAGCAAAATCGGACATTCTTGGGTACGCAAGGGAGCGTTTGAGCGATTTAGAGGTCATATCTAATCCAAATACAGCGTACAGGGTGTCTTGAAGCGCTCGTGGAGTAGACTACGACCCGAGTAATGCCTACGTGACTGCGTTGTCACATGTGACGTCATCGGTAGTAAAGAAAGCGAGACATGGCTAACTACATCTCTATACACTAACCCATAGAGACTCGTGGACCTTGAAAATTCATGCAGACACGAGACTTCTGAACATGCTTGTGTTTGTGGGTAGGACATAAATAGACCTGTCTACCATGGTAGAGTTACCTTCCTCAGGGTATTGAGTGATTGAGTGAGTGAAGAACGGATGAGTGAGTGAGTGAGTGAGTGAGTGAGTGAGTGAGTGAGTGTGAGTGAGTGAGTGGGTCAGCTCTCAGTGAGTGAGTGAGTGAGGCGTGCCCAATTGGTGTAGCCCAGTTCTTATTTCGATTGCCTAATACAGTGATAAAACAACAACAACAACAATTTAAAGTCAATCATTTTATTCTCACCTCCATCACAACACACCCTAGCTGGGGGAGACTTTATGTGCGTGTTTGCTATGGTCAATTTCCACTGCATTTCAAGCTAATCCCTGGCCAATGCTGTCTGGCCTCAGTGGCGGCGGACGGTGCACCGACAACTACATGTAGTTGTTTGCTTGAGCTCTGGTTCTTTATTCCGAGCGCTTCCCTATGTCTTTCACAGAACATATTTTTAATCAATGATAACTTTATTCTTATTATCATATTTATACCAGTTATCAATAGTTGAAAAATCCGCTCCATGTCATAAACATAGGAGAGCGATCATGAGAACAACCCGAAGCTCACGATGGCCCACGTGCTGTGCACTAGTGTCTCCATCACCGGGGCGGGACAGCATTGTCCAGGGGTTAACGTGGGACGCTGCCATTCAAGTACACGAATGCTCTTGTCTTGTGCCGCCCGTGCCAATCTTCCAATGCTCTTGTCCATTGAGAAACTGCCCTTGTTTCGTGTTCAATGGTCATCTGTTAACTGAGGTCCATTCCTAAGCGTGTTCGGGAAAACCAAGATACTAATGAGGCAGCATGTCCTGAAACAGCTGTTTACGCATTTTGAACCTTCGTGAAGTCGCATTTTCCAGTGCCTCGTTGGGTGATAACCCCATATCCTCCTCCAAGTGAGGCTTGGTCTTCATGATCTCTATGTCTTTCACAGAACATATTTTAATCAATGATAACTGGTATATTTTCGACCTGCGGTTGCCACGATTATCTTAAATGTAAGCTTGTTGATCCTTTCTTGGAATGGGTGGTACATTTTATTCATATTATCATATTTACACCAGTTGTCAATAGTTGAAAAATCCGCTCCATGTTATAAACATAGGAGAGCGATCATGAGAACAACCCGAAGCTCACGATGGCCCACGTGCTGTGCATTGGTGTCTCCATCACCGGGGTGAGACAGCATTGTCCAGGGGTTAATGTGGGACGCTGCCATTCAAGTACATGTATGCTCTTGTCTTGTGCCGCCCGTGCCAATCTTCCACTGCTCTTGTCCATTGAGAAACTGCCCTTGTTTTGCGTCGAGCTTCGTGTTCAATGGTCATCTGTTAACTGTGGTCCATCCCTAAGCGTGTTCGGGAAATCCAAGATACTAATGAGGCAACATGTCCTGGAACAGCTGTTTTCGCATTTTGAACCTTCGTGAAGTCGCATTTTCCAGTGCCTCGTTGGGTGGTAACCCCATATCCTCCTCCAAGTGAGGCTTGGTCTTCATGATGAACCTATGCGTGCGATGGTCCTCCATTTGAAGCGGAAGCAGGCAAAAGTGTTCATAGATGTACGAGCGCATTTGGATGTGAGCCTCTTGCAAGTTATCCTACCCGGCGTCCTCGATCGCTGCAATGTGCGTATTAATGATTGCTGTCATTACGATCTCAAAAAATAGGTACCTTTACTTCCTCACTCAGGCTTCCCTCACTGCCTACATCAGTGGCCAAGCGTCGTTCAGCCTGGTCGTCAGTGAGTAGCTTCTCAGTATCAGTGAATAGGCTCTCAACGGTCTCTGCACAGTCTCTGCATCAGTGGCCTCATCGGCTTCTTGCCACTCGGTCTCTCTAGCTTAGTTTAAATATATTTTATTAACTCAATAATAGTAAAAGGATTGGGGACAAGTTCCACTTCTAATCAATTGACGTGCCCTCTCCGAAATTACATACATGCCGGTAGATAAATAAACGGGCGGCAGTACAGACATTCAGTTCGGCATAAATGTGTTACAAACACGTCATATTTAGACGTTAAAAAATGAAGAAAAGAAAATGAAAATGAAATGAAATGGTGGGATTATATACAATTGTTGAACTGGGTGGGAGTCAACGAATTACCCAAGATAGCACAGTTGTCAGCAAATCACTTTAAGCCACCGTGCTAAAATTGAAAATTAAAATTTTTCGGTTTCCGTGATAAATTGTTGTATGATTAGAAGTGTCAGGTATTTTTATTGCTTTCAGATAGATCTTCGTTGCTCCATAAGATCTGTTGACGCTTACACGAAACTGGCAGCAATTGAATCATTTTCTGGCGACAATGATAAAAATAATTGGAACTGCAGAGCAGTAGCTACCGGGACCATGTTAGCATGGGACATAACGTCTCTCCTATGGGTTCTAATTATCATGCTCTACATCTGATGCGCATGCACCCTCTACTCCACACATGCGCAGTCGACACATTATAATCTAGGACAAATGCCCGGTTCAAGGGCTCTCGTTTAGTGAATACCCTATGCCTCTCGCCCCACTGGTTCTCCGTATCCGATTGCTTACATGGAGCGCACGCGCGTTCGATCCCGCGCATGCGCAGTCGGTTGATTCCACACTTGAGCGAATGCCTGGTCCAAGCAATTTCGGTTAGTGAAACCGCCGTGTCTCTCACCCCACTGGTTCTCCCTATCCCGCGCCACACATGTACGACCCAAGGTCCCCTTTCTATACTAGTTTTGCGCGCACGTGCAGTCGGCACATTCTACTCTAGGGCGAAAACCTGGCCCAAGGAGTCTCATTTAGTGAAAACCCCATGTCTCTCGCCCCACTGGTTCTCGCTATCCCGCGCCAGGTGAGTGGTGACAGACAAACATTAGGCGATGTCAGCTGTATAAGTGCGTCAGATCCGTCATTTATTGGACAGCCGTCGTCCATTAAGACTTTCCAAAGGTCCATAATCCAAAGACATGTTTCATTAATAATATTAGCAGCTGAATTAACATAGTCGAAAGATAAAAAAGTAAGTTTGGAGTTACTTGAAAGATAGAAGCGGTCAACAGTTTTCAATGATGTCGACAAGATCAATTGATATTCTGTTCATCAAATCCGTATCACAATTCAATGTTCGTAGAGTGTAGTACATTGCCGTGTCGTATTCCAAAAGTGACGTCATGATATTGGTGTGACTAAAAAGAAACAGAATGTTCTAATGTCACAGGAGACAAACTTCGAGCTATCAGCGTCATTTTCTTGCGGATCAAAACGGCAAACTGCGTCTCTCAGATCACAGTTATCACAGATCTTGTGTTGGCCTAATTGAATGTATATGATAAAATTTCTCATTTCACTGGTTCTCCGTATCCGTCTCCATACGTACCGTTTAGATCTGACGTGCACCTCATATCCGTGCATGCGCAGTCGATGCGTACTACTATGCGATGAATGCCTGGTCCACGGGATCTCCTTTAGTGAAAGTCTAGGGCGAAAGCCTGACCCAAGGGATCTCGTTTGGTGAAACCCCAATGTCTTTCACCTCAATAGTTCTCCCTATCCCGAGCCACACATGTCTCTCGCCCTCGCTAGTTCTCTCTTTCCACCGCCATGTAAACTGTGACACACAAATATAGGCACATTTCAGCTGTGACAGACATACGGGCATTTCAAATGGGAAATTTCAGATAACTGAAGCAGAAGATATCCGATGACGAATTTAACAATCCAATGCCATCCTGAAAAATATTAGCACCAAACAACCATTTAGTACCATGGCTGTATCTTCTGATAGATTTGTGACGTGATCTGAGATCTTTGAAGACATATTTAGAATGATTGGTGATTTATTTTCATAATTCATGGTAGTATTCCAGTAGAAGAAAGGAGTGACCTTCCGATGATGAATTCATCAATCCACTGCCATCCTGAGAAGTATCCGCAATAAACAAGCAATTAATAGATTTGCGTCATTTACCAGTTAATTCGTTGCATGATAAGAGCTGTTTTGAATGTATCTGTTCTCTTATGAATATGACTATATGCAGGCGCTTTCAAAAACCGATCCATTCAAAGCCCGTTCCTTCTCATTCACCAAACGCTATATAGACGATCTTCTCGCTGTGGATAATCGCTATATAAATGACGCAGTGAAGGATATATATCCACCTTCACTGGATTTGAAGGAAACTACAGATAGCCCTACAGGCACATTTTATTTAGATCTCTATCTCTATAAAAATGAAGCGGGCATTCTCTCTCGTCGACTTTATGACAAAAGAGATGATTACAATTTCGACATCGTAAACTATCCCTTTCTGGATAGTAATATTCCAGTGGGACCTGCATATGGCGTATACATATCTCGCTTAGTAGCATTTGCTAGATCCTGTGTTAGATGTGATGATTTTAATCAACGTCACAAAACATTGTTGCAGAAACTTATAAAACAGGGCTATTCCACCAAGCGCCTCCACTCAAAGTTTCTCAAATTTGACGATACATATCGCATGCTGATAGCAAAATACGAACGTAGCGTGCACGATCTATGGCGCTACGTTTCGTAACTTGTGTCTAATTTCGCTTAACCCGGGGCTAGGGGCCGTATGAACCCATGTACTTCAAGATCCTCATGGTACTCATATGAACAGTCACAATCAAAGCGTGACTGAGATGACATTCTTTAGATGACGACTTTACAACGAATATTATGAATTAAGAATACTGATCAGCGATACGGATTTGATATTTTTGTAACATCATGATGTCTTGCCGGCATCATTAAAAATTGTTGACCGCTTCTCTCTTGCAGGAAACAAGCCTATGTTTATGTATACTATGATTCTATTTTTGAATTTGGTGCTAATACTGTTATATGGAATATGGAATAGGTCTTTGGATTATGGACGCGGATATTCTCTAATGGACGACGGCTGGATTATGAATGACGGACTAGACGCTTGTAATTGGTCTCAGATAGTGGACAAGCAGAGCTGAAAGTGATTAAATTTATCCGGTATATTGGTACCCACGGGTCTGTAGACATGAGCTATCGATGCACATGCGTAACTTCGTTGTATATCCGCACACTCCTTAGGGCTAAGCCTGAACAGCTCTGCGGTGAAATATCCGTCCTTCCAGCTGTCTTTGTTTTCGACACAGGGTCATTTGAAATGCGCTTTCATTGCCTGGACGACTTTAGTTGATTTATGTAAATTAGGTAAGTTTCATTGGCCACTGGTACTCCTATCTGATAACGCCGGTATTCTGTACGTCTTGTCCTTTTCATTGCCAATTATACATTTGGTATCACCTTATAAGCTATCACATCGCTGGACTGTATAAACGATTGGGAGAAGTTTGTGTCGTCTTATACGCCAGCACATCGTTACTGTGTATAAAGGAATGGGATAACTTGGCGTCGTTGTACATGAATTGCAATTTTTTCCATTGCCAAAATTGCATTTTTATGGCGTTTCATGACAATTGGCAACAGCGGCACATCATTTTTCATTCCCACGATGTCTGAGAACATATTGTAATATGCACTAGTAGGTCTACTATCAACCGACAAAGTTTCAAGCTTGTGGACCAAGCCGTTCTGGAGATGTGGCTGGAATGAAAATCTGAGGTTTGTATTTGACCTATATTTGAACGGCTATGACGGCCATATTTGATATCGCAGCAAGAAACCGTTCAGAAGAATTGATGACCCCGACCCCTACATTGTGCATGCCAAGTTTCAAGTCGATCGGTTCAGTGGTTCGGGAGAAGAAGATCTTTGAAGTTTTTGAACATTTTCCAAGATGGCCGCCATACGGGTTCACCAATCAGAGCCCGCTTGTAATATGCACATCACTACTAGGTCTACTATCAACTCACAAAGTTTCAAGCTTGTGGACCAAGCCGATCTGGAGATGTGGCTGGAACAAAAACGGTGGATAAAAGAAGAATAATAGTGAATCCGAACGATTTCAAGAGGGGACCTCGGTCCTCCGGACCTGGTCCCCTAATGGTACGCATCTTCAAATTCGGCACCACAATGATAATCGGTCAAGTTCATTCGTATTAAGTCTACGTTTAGTTGATCCGAACCTGATCTAATAACATTAAAGGTGAAATGCAAAGGTTTTCATGTTTTCCTTTTTATATTCTTCAGAATTGAAATATCAGCCTGAATACTTCATTTGATTTTATTTGAAATATTTTGTCTCCTGGTAGCTTTTGAAGAGTGCTTCAAGCCCGGCCGATTTTAGACTGGATGAGTCTCTATTTCATATGTACTATTTAATAATAATAAAATGATCTTTCATCAATATATACGTTTGATAAGTAAATAAATAAAAAAAAAATGAAAGAATTATTTTTGAAATAGAGACTGGACGATTTGATGGGTTTCGTCGTGTGAAGATTCCATCTGGAGGATAGACTAGTACTCATCCACTGCCCATGACCGCTATCGCTAAGCCTAGTGTACCAGCACCTACTAATGAAAAGACTTAATGGCGGCCAAATTTGAGCCCATACCTTCAACATGGAGTGTTTATGAAATGGCTCGATGCGTAGACAAAGTGCTACAGATCAATGTGAAAACTATCGCTCAAGATATGCGTCTATTTCATCTTGCTTTAGGATTTGATAATGGGTGGTGTTATATGATGATATTCTGTAAAAGATTGTTTCTTTTATCGACCTTCAGTTCGGCCTTGTCAAGAACAGGCAACCTCGCCACCAGGGGTCGCTCTCCGCTGGAAAATTGGCCGCTCCGACGAACCCTAGACTGGCCGCCGTCGCCTAATAACGTTGGGCCGATTGACGACAGGCTTCTAATAATGCCGACCTTCACTGTAGCGGTGATGTCATGACCTGTTGACGTGTATTTGTGACGTTATGCAACAATCGGATTAACAATTCCATTATAACGTCGTATTGTGACGTGTAAAAAAAATCTGCTGTGACGTTACGGACTGACGCGGACTCACAGACACTCTCGTCAAGCTGTACAGCCTGTTCTTGACAAGGCCGAACTGAAGGTCGATAAAAGAAACAATCTTTTACAGAATATCATTATATAACATCATCAGTTATCAAATCCTAAAGCAAGATGAAACAGACGCATATCTTGAGCGATAGTTTTCACATTGATCTGTAGCATTTCCTCTACGCATCGAGCCATTTTATAAACACTCCATGTTGAAGGTATGGGCTCAAATTTGGCCGCCATTACGTCTTTTCATTATCAGATACTGGTCCACAAGCTTAGCGATAGCCACAGGCATTTGATAAGGGTCAGTAATGGATGGGTTGTCATCAGTCACCAATTTGTCTTTGTAATGATTAAAATGATATGTATGTGTAGTGTACTCGCCCTTCTCATGCTGTTATATATACCCCATATACTAGTAACATGGAGTCAGTATGGATGGATGCTCTCTGGCCCACAGTTAGTTATTCATTTGATAAATGAATCACAATTGACCTTTATGTGGGTGTAGTAACAAATAAAACTTTATATACTCAATATTGTCATAATGTTATATATACCCCATTCTTCTAACACGGAGTGAAGGTAAATCACTCGCCATCTTGTTTGAAATTCTCTTAACAACGTTTTCCGAAACGTAACAAGTACGAGTCGTTTGATTGGTCAATGCACTGGTTGCTACGGTCATCACAAATTTCATGGAATGCGGAAATCTACTTTTCAAAGAGACGGCATTTCACTGATCAGAGAGCTGACAGACAGCGATATTGGCCTATCAAATGCCGTGTATCTCCTCAGGTTCGGTTGACGTTGTTAACAAAATTGTTTCAACCATATTTGTCGAGTTACATGAAATACATCTTTTTGTTGCAGTAAATAATTAAAATCAATGCAGCAGGTACGTTCAACAAACATCATTTATTGAATAAAAGGTATGTGCAAAGTATGAACTGTGACTTTTCCCTTGGAAATTTCTATCTAAATTCGGGTTGTAATGGACAGTGCGGTACCTTGTCTGCGACCTTAGTTGGTGGGGTCCATATATGTAGATACATAACTACCACGGATAATTAGGATATTACTGATATACCCATCTTATACTGACCCTTATCAAATGCCTGTGGCGATAGCGGGTCATGCACAGTGGATGGCATTCACCAAGCCTCGATCCGTTTTCCGCTTTTTACAAACAGCTCCAAATCTAATCTCACCCACAGGCAACAAAAATGTAATGAGCTGTTACATTATGATGCGCGCGGTTTATTACGCGAAATCTGTCACACCATTTAGTTTCTAACTATGCAGTTATGTCAACCATGCCATTATATATTTCAATTATGTCATAAATAGCATCAGTACGATACTTTATCAGAACAAACGCAAACGAACTCTTTTGGGGGAGAGCAGTTTTACAAAATTTACAGAGCTGTGACGCGGCTTAGCAACACAATGGCGGACTTTTCATTGAAAAAAATGACGGGGATGGGAGGGGTAGGTATCTATGACTACAACCTGAAAATAGAACCGGTACGTTCTTTCATTCATGCATTATCCATCACGCGCTGGTGATCCATGCCAATCAAAACGACAAACCAATGGAATATCATCGAATCATACGAACTGTTCCTTCCGTTCTACATTTTTATTACGGTGGGGCAGAGATCATTCCTGCAGCCGTTTAGACGAAAGGTATATGCAATCGAAGCCAGGAGATTGAGTGGATGGGTACTAGTCTACTTGTAGACTGGATGTGTCTCTATTCCATATGTACTATTTAATAATAATAAAATGATCTTTAATAAATATATACGTTTGATAAATAAATAAATATAATGAAAAAAAAAAATTGAAACAATTATTTTTAAAATAGAGACTGGACGATTTGATGGGTTTCGTCGTGTAAAGATTCCATCTGGAGGCGTGGTTAGTCTGGACGATTGACATGTTTTTACCTTCGGTCGCAACATTTGTATCAATTTCATTCTAACGCCATACTGTGACGTCTCGGCAGTAACGTCATTCCCATTGTTTTGGTCATGGTAGTAACGTCATTCTCATTGTTGACGTCACATGAACGCATTGCTTCCAGCGTTCGTATATGAACGAACCAATCAAATCCTTTGAGTTGGGGGCGGGGTCAGAATACGGAGTTTTCATTGGTGACAAAAAATGCACAGTATATTGTGCATTTTTTCTTGCAAAGTTAGCTCCCTTGTGACGTTCCGTCCAGTCCCTGTTTCAAGCATTTCTTAATAGGCAGAGTTACTTCCTCTTGTTTCCCGTTTAAAATACATTTTGAAACAGGGGCGGGGTCCAGTCTAGTCTACTTGATGACAGTGTCTGTGGGCAAGGGCGTAGACAAGTTGTGAAGTTTGGGGGGGCTTAGGGGGAGAGTCTGAGAGGGGGGTATCCCCCCTCGCAGCGTAGATTTTTTTTTGAAAATTGATGGTAAATTGACGCTCACTGGGAGCATTTGAGCGGTAAAATATTGTAAAAGTTGAACTGTTTTTTTTGCGAAAATGTCCTACAATAGTGGCGATTACTACACTGATAAGGTGAAATGATCATTCAATCCGGGGTTTGCACTATAATTCAAGTTGTTTTTTAGAGTTAGACAATACTATTTTGCCTAGATTGCGTGGTTGACCGCATGAGTTCTGGTGTTCGTTCTGAAGTTGCCAAATTTATAAAAAAAATGTAAGCTTAGTGGTCCTTTCTCGGAATAGTAGCGAAAATTATCCATATTCATCATATTTACACCAGTCAAAAAGTGACTTTGTGTCTGGGTTAGAATTTTTACCTGTATTTCTAGGGTTTCTCCGTGAAAATTATTCGAGAGTTCGTATCTCTCGTTTGTGAATAATGACTGGGATCTTTACAAAAAAAAAGTTTATGGTGAAAAAGTTCTGAAAAATCTGTTCAGCCAACGTATTGACCTTTTTCGTCCAAATGGGCGATATGTGATTGAATTGGAGCACATTATTCGTTTCTCTGAGGAAATCACACGGGGTCTTTTGAGTCCGATGTCGCCAAACTGTTGCGTTGTTCTCTGACCGATTGCAATTAGTCTAGCCCTTCTGGTAAGCATTGTTGATGATAATTTTACTTCCCCTGTAATATGCAACAATTGATAAAGATATGTGACAAGCTAAACATTTACTTCTTCTTTCCTTTTTCTCTTCCTTTTTTCTGTGTTTTTTTTTTTTTTTTTTTTTGCCGGACGTCAATATTTGGGGGGGCTGAAGCCCCCCCAAGCCCCCCCCTTGTCTACGTGGGTCCGCGTCAGTCCGTAACGTCACAGCAGAATGTTACACAACGTCACAATACGACGTTATAATGGAATTGTTAATCCGATTGTTGCATAACGTCACAAATACACGTCAACAGGTCATGATATCGACGCTGCAGTGAAGGTCGGCATTAATATGTAGTAGGCAAAGCCTAAAAGTGAGCGCAGGATATGTGCAACTATACCCATAATGGACAGCTATAACTTTTGTTGTTGTTATTGTTTATCTGTTAATCCACTCCTTAACTCGATGAGTATATTTTTACTGGTGCTACAAGATAAAATCACATGGTGCTATTTTCCCACAATGCTGTTTGTTAT
>JAVTVY010005223.1:0-40498 GCA_036873755.1 Hanleya hanleyi
CCTATCTCGGCGTCCATACTTTCCTTTAACAAATCCTGCCATAGTCTCAAGTTCATGTTGTGCTCATTCCTTTGTATGGGTTTGGGTTGGGCCTTCACGCTTGGGTGATATTCTGAGACTGATGGTATGAAGGGGACCCACTGTATGGAGGCAGGTTGCGGCTGCTGCCAGGTGTGGACTCGGTGGATGGTGTAGGGGTATATGACGTTGTGGTGACCCCTCGCCGGGTAACAGGTGAGTCGTCAACCGGCGATTTTCCGGGGTATGAGCTTTTAAGTCTACGAACAGGTAGCCGTACAGACGACTTGTCGTGCCCTTGAAACGCCTGCATGAAATGGTCGATGTTCTGAGGTTAAATTCGACTACGAAACACACGGATTTGTGCTCCGTCGATGGGATTTGAGTACAACACAAAGTATTGGCAGTTCAAGGCAATATCTCTGGACGCCTCCCCTTGAGGAAAGAGATTCTGGGTCAAATAGATGACGGACAGATTCCGATGATGGGATCCTTTGGTAAACAAGTCAGCAACGTGTGAATTGTCCTTGGCTGCACTCCTCAGATCATCTAGCACTACCACGTTGGTCTGCTCGGGGTCGAAGAAATACGCTTGATCGATATCGTGAGGAATCCCTGGGACGAAGCTCACATTCTGTAACTTTGCAGTTTCGTAGGCGGGCAGCCACTGGCTATAACACCATACAACGCGTGTCGGAGCTGGGGTTGCCACATCTTCCTCTAAGAACTTCATCACCCAGGGGGTCTTTCCACATGCCGTAGGGTCGCTCACTGTCATCGTATAGGGATGCTCTACTCCACTTAGTGGACCTTTAGCGGTGATGTCTCTTGGTTGTGTTTGCATGGAATTGTCACTAATTCATCGAAATGCAGTGACGCCCGTCAACGCCCGTCTCAACGCCTTAATGCCCTATCTGAAAACCTTAACACCCTAGCATAACGCCTTGACGCCATGATGTAGACAGGTGAGAGAACAACAACAAGGATGACAGGTCAATCATTTTATTATCCCCTCCAGTACATCATACCCACGCTGGGGGAGCCGCGTTGGGTATGTTTACTATTTAAGTAGGCTCTTGTCTAATCAGAAGCCTTCCTTTGAGAAAGTTCCATCTTTGTTCAGTGTCACCTAAGCGTCATCGGGCAGTCCAGGATATTGTTCAGGCAGCATATCCTCAAACAGTTGGGGTCGCCTTTCATTTCAAGAGGCAGCATGCTATACCGTTCGTAGATGGCCATGGCTGTTTTCCTGATTCAGGGGTGCATTTGGGTGTACGCCTGTTGTAAGTTATCCTGTCCGGCATCTTCGATTATCGCAGCATAGCTGTTAATAGCTTCATGCACAACACGATCCCAAAAGGTAGCTTCGTCTTCTTCCCTGGGATGTAGGCTGACTATCTGAGATCAAGCTCTCCATATCCGTAGATAGACTCTCAACAGTCTCTGTTTCGGTATCAGTCGATGGACTCTCAGCAGTCTCTGTATCAGCATCCGCCTCAATGGACTCCTCGGGGTCTTCAATTCCATGTATATTCTTCTGGTGTCGCATCATATCTTAATGTCTGGTGAACCATGTTGATGGTTGAATGTAGACTGTTCACGTTTTGGGGGTACGCTTGCTTTTATGAAAAGTAACGCCCGCCAACGCCCAGCTTAACGCTTCAACGCCCCGGTGAAATAGCTCAGAAGCTCTGATTTTTATAGATATTCCATGGAATTGACACTAATTCATCGAAATGTAGAGACGCTCTTCAACGCCCGTCGTTACGCCTTTACGCCCGTCTCAACGACCAATCTTAACGCCTTAACGCTTTTTAATGATGCGTTCGAACAAATGTTTCTTTTGTGCTATTGCTCTAACATACGCCGCTTTCCAGTTCATGCCCGAGGTTTTCAACATGAACGCTGTTCTTTCGATTTCCATATGGACCGGGTCCTTGTCCAGCAATTTTATATGGGTCACGAGGTCAGCATACTGCTGAGGTAAAGCCTGTCGTAGTCTGGGTGCAAATGTGTTATGGGCTAAAATTGCGGCTTCGTCTTTCAAATACCCTTTGTGGTGAAACTTGCTTTCTGTGGCCTCCAACACCTATCTCGGCGTCCATACTTTCCTTTAACAAATCCTGCCATAGTCTCAAGTTCATGTTGTGCTCATTTCTTTGTATGGGTTTGGGTTGGGCCTTCACGGTTGGGTGATATTCCGAGACTGATGGTATGAAGGGGACCCACTGTATGGAGGCAGGTTGCGGCTGCTGCCAGGTGTGGACTCGGTGGATGGTGTAGGGGTATATGACGTTGTGGTGACCCCTCGCCGGGTACCAGGTGAGTCGTGAACCGGCGATTTTCCGGGGTATGAGCTTTTAAGTCTACGAACAGGTAGCCGTACAGACGACTTGTCGTGCCCTTGAAACGCCTGCATGAAATGGTCGATGTTCTGAGGTTAAATTCGACTACGAAACACACGGATTTGTGCTCCGTCGATGGGATTTGAGTACAACACAAAGTATTGGCAGTTCAAGGCAATATCTCTGGACGCCTTTCCTTGAGGAAAGAGATTCTGGGTCAAATAGATGACGGACAGATTCCGATGATGGGATCCTTTGGTAAACAAGTCAGCAACGTGTGAATTGTCCTTGGCTGCACTCCTCAGATCATCTAGCACTACCACGTTGGTCTGCTCGGGGTCGAAGAAATACGCTTGATCGATATCGTGAGGAATCCCTGGGACGAAGCTCACATTCTGTAACCTTGTAGTTTCGTAGGCGGGCAGCCACTGGCTATAACACCATACAACGCGTGTCAGACCTGGGGTTGCCACATCTTCCTCTAAGAACTTCATCACCCAGGGGGTCTTTCCACATGCCGTAGTGTCGCTCACTGTCATCGTATAGGGATGCTCTACTCCACTTAGTGGACCTTTAGCGGTGATGTCTCTTGGTTGTGTTTGCATTGAATGTGTCTGAGCATACTATCGCAACGAGAGAAGGTTCCCTGACAGAACGTACACGACATGGATGTGACGTAATCGTACGCATGCGCACGAAGCTGTGGTGCACCCGCACCCTGGTGTACACTATGCCCTACACACTATAGACTCAGGGTGCACCACAGGTGCGTGCGCATGCGTACTGTGGCGAAATTGTATATTTTTGCTGAATTTCTCCTAAGTGAAATAAACTTGAATGTGTCATTGACCAATCCCCCCTTTGGCAAATATGGAAATGTATGGTGATATTTATTATTGTTACCTGTACTAAAATTACTGGTCAGGGCCCTGTAGTTGTGGAGCTCTTTGTATCTGAATACAGGGATAGTTTTATTGTCTGTATCTAATTTTAATTGGGGTTGTCATAATTGTAATTCGCGCCCTGGTCCTTTGCCACACCCATCTTTTTGAGTACAGGCTGGAAAGACCCCAGACTCGTTCAAACGTAAGTTATTTGATAAAGTTCTTCGCTGTGTATTGTCTAGACATGTGAAAGAAATTATTGGTTAAGTATCAGCAGTTGAAGTTACGTGGCCACAAAATTATTTAACTTGTTCGGCTGATGTCAGGTCTTACGATCTTTCCGCTATGTTTGATATTTTTCTAGCTGGTCATTTTTGACAAATGTTTTCGACCGTGAATATCATTTTCGCCTTGCAACGATACTTAAACAATAAATTCTCATGTTCAGAGTTAATATTACTTACTGTTCATGGTTATTATCGATCGTAAAGTGCGATATTTTGCCCGGTTTTGTGGGATGTGACGAGCTCTCTCGTCGTTGTTGTTCATAAACCAGCATGTTTACCGCCGTTTTCGGTAAATGCCGCCCGACGTTCTCGTCACTTTGCGACAATCGTTCCCGCTCCTTGTAGCGTGGAGAGTAAACATAAGGGACCTAACTTGAAATTTAGAGAATGCTGAATTTAACTGTCAAGTTGTTCCCCCTTTTCTAAATATTCCTGTCAGAAATTGATTGTTCAAAATTAGTATGAGGAAACAAATTCCTGTATTTTCTATAGCTGCCATCTTGCAATTTTCTTATGCTCATGAATATTCATATATTCTGTAGTATTTTCGGTTTTAGCCAATCAAACCTCTGAGTGCATCTTTTGGGACTAGACTCGTACCCAGCTCCAATTCGCTATCGCTCTATGGACCAACGGTGCGTGTGAGTTGGGGGCTAGGTACGAGTCTACTTTTGGGACAAGCTCTACCAGGCATCCATTACGTTCTGCTTCGCGCCTCTCCATGTAGCGCTGTAAGGGTCTCACGGACTTTACCGGAGTTGACCCAAGGTCATCTGTTGCCACAGTAAACGAACATGACGACCGTCTAACTGGGCGAATTAATATCAGCCGCGATTCACCGATATATATTTCCGCAACATATATAGTTCTGAGGTTATGTGTCAAAAAGCTGCCTTCAAACTGTGACACTGTCGTTTCGTAACACACTGAATATCCGTTAAGTATATTCCAAGATAAATATACGTTTTGGGATCAGTAAAACAGTAAGACAGAACAGTTCTTGGTTTCTGCAGGAATCCTGCAAAAGATGGCGAGACCCCTACAGGGGTAAATGCAGCGTAGTGCAAAGCACCCTGGGAGAGGATGCTTTTGGGACTGTTGGTACCAGGTACCGTACCTTATGAATATTCATGAGTATTGCCTATAAATACAGGTCCAATCCCCATTATTTTCCCAGATGATCTCGGACCATCATCTGGGCAACATCTCAATTAATACCAAAGCATTGAACTGTTGAACTGATTGTAGTGCCTTTCTGACCGAAGAAACATGGATGTAGGTTGTGGAACAAGAAACTGAAGACAAGTACAGTAATGATTAATTTGTCAGCCACAGTAGGGTTAAATTGAGAGTTCTGACACCAGTTTTCCCAAGTTGTGACACTGGACTTCCCATTTCATTATTGGGACTGATATTCCCAGCTTTCTAGAGGTAATATATTCAGTTTCAAGTTTGACCGACTCTGTTGGTGCCATATTCTCAAGTTGGGACTGGGAGTCCCAGGTGAACTCAATTACCCCTGAAAACATCAATTTGGGACTGAGAGTCCCAAGTGAACTAAATTATACCATAAGTTATTATTTTGGGAGTGGGATTCCCAAGTTGGGACTGGGAGTCCCAATTTGACTCCATGATCTCATAATTATCAATTTGGGACTGAGAGTCCCAAAATCAACACTGTGATGCAGTTTACCAGAATCCAGTGACAGTTTTCACCGAAATATTAAATTTCAACTTCTGGGACTGAACTATTCAAACTGTATTTTCCTGAGAAGTGTTGCCAATTATTATTTGGCATTATTCCTTCTGAAGAAGTACAGTTTCAGATTTATTGGGACTGAAAGTATCAAGTACCGGAAATGAATAAATACCCATATCTCAGGCTGACAAGTTTTTCATATTTATTCCTACATTAGTCATTGAACTTTTCCGCGAATATCAGATCAGAATATCACCAGTTAACCTCGTCATATACCCATATACATGTTGCCTTTACGAATAAAACTGTTTGCTGTTTATTTGTTGAACTTTAAAACGGGACTTAACTTGCTCATTGAATAGAGATATATTGAATAGTAAATGACCAAATGAATATCGACAGGACTTGAGTTATATGACGAATCACACAGTAGCGGGCGTCTCCATGAAGAAATGCTACTAACGAATGGGAAAATCCATATACCACTGGTAAAATTCACGCTACCAATTGAGTTTTGAGTTAGTACTCGTGAAGAAGTACTGTAACTGAGAAATCGCATATTCGGTGGTGATATTGGATCGAAATCCGCTACAGTACGATGACGTCACTTCCGAGATCTGAGCTCCAAGAGCTCTGGAGCTCCGAGGTCCGCACCATGGAATCTACGCCCGGTGGTGGTGGTGTCAACGCCCGATGGTGGTGTCTGTACATATAGAGATGAACACGTGTCCCTCATCAGTCCATATGTATTAGTCGACTAATCAACATGTCGTGTACCTGTACGTTCTGTTAGGGAACCTTCTTTCGTCGCGATAGTATGCTCAGACACATTCAAAGCAAAAACAACCAAGAGACACCACCGAGTCCCGCTACAGGTCCACCAAGTGGAGTAGAGTATCCCTATACGATGACGATGAGCGGCCCTACGGCATGTGGAAGAACGTCCTGGGTGATGAAGTTCTTAGAGGACGGTGTGGAAACCCCAGCTCCGATTCGCGCTGTATGGTGTTATAGCCAGTGGCAGCCCGCCTAGAATGTGAGCTTCGTCCCAGGAATTCTTCACGATATCGATCAAGCGTATTTCTTCGACCCCGAGCAGACCAACGTGGTAGTGCTAGATGATCTGATGAATGCCGCCAAGGACAATTCACACATTGCCGACTTGTTTACCAAAGGATCCCATCATCGGAATCTGTCCGTCATCTATTTGACCCAGAATCTCTTTCCATGTTGTTCTCAAATCCCATCGACAGAGCACAAATCCGTGTGTTTGGTAGTCGAATTTATCCTCAGAACATCGACCATTTCATGCAGGCGTTTCAAGGCGCAACAAGTCGTCCGTACGGCTACCTGTTCGTAGATCGCTGGTTGACGACCCGTCTGTTACCCGTCGAGGGTTCACCACAACGTCATATACTCCTACACCATCCGCCGAGTCCACACCTGGCAGCACTCGTTCAGCAGCAGCAACCTGCCCACATATAGGGGCCCCCTTCATACCATCAGTCTCGAAATATCACCCAACCGCGAAGGCCCAACCCAAACCCGTACAAGGGAATGAGCACAACGTGAACTCGAGACTATGGCAGGATTTGTTCAAAGAAAGTATGGACGCCGAGATGGGCGAGACGTTGGAGGCCACAGAAAACAAGTTTCACCACAAAGGGTATTCGAAAGAGGAAGCCGCAATTTTAGCCCATAACACATTTGCACCCAGACTACGACGGGCTTTGCGTCAGCAGTATGCCGACCTCGTGACCCATATCAAATTGCTGGACAAGGACCCGGTCCATATGGAAGTCGAAAGAACAGCGTCGATGTTGAAAACCTCGGGCATGAACTGGAAAGCGGCGTATGTCAGAGCAACAGCACAAAAGAAACAATTTATTCGAACGCATCATTAAAATGCGTTAAGGCGTTAAGATTGGTCGTTAAGGTGTTGAGACGGGCGTAAAGGCGTAACGACGGGCGTAGAAGAGCGTCTCTAGATTTCGATGAATTAGTGTCAATTCCATGGAATATATGTAAAAATCGTCAATCACTTTCCCCCTATTCCATCTTTGATTTTGCGACTTTTGCTGAAAAATCACGAGTTTACGAGCTCAATAAGAATATCATAGCATTATGCATTGACCGTGACGATCAGACCTATATACAAAGATCGGGGGTGGTGACCAGCTTTCGAATGAGGCATGAAAATATATGAAAATGTGTCAAATTCTACCCGCAACCCAGAGAAAACGTACGAAATGATTTTCTTTTTATGTATGTTAGAGTGTTTCTCGTGCAAAAGAAACCTACTCGTTTTTTGTAAAATTTTATCGCCATAAAGGAATCATCATTTTCGGTTCCCGAAAAAGTGCAGATTTTGGTCCGCCAGATATTTAATTCTGGACACGATTAACCCTGTAGTGGCGAGTGGGTGCGATCAACAAGCAATTGTTATATCCTCGTTTGGAGAAACGGTTACGCCCAGCAGGGTGGTACTATAGATATCAGTTAATAGAAAGGTAAGAATTACAACACATATAAGGGAAGTGGGAAGAGGTGCCGACATACTGACTGCGTCACATGACTTCACAGAATAGTCTTCTGGTTAACCTATTCTAAAGCACATACCAAGAATCTAACGATTCGTGATATGTGTTGTATCTCAGGTACGCTTTTATTGTACCTGTTCATGTGGCAACTTAGATGATATGACCACACGGCCCCTAGCACCGGCATAAGCGGTATTAGATACAAATCTAGAGAGCTATGATGGAAATGCTCTGACAACTCGTATACTGGTAATTGGTGAGCTGTTTCGCTGTGACAACTCGTACATTGAAGATGGGTGAGCTGTATCGTCATCAGATGTAAATGACGGAATTACCATGCTGTCAAAATCTGGCGACCTTCCGAAACCGAAACCGTGGCAAGTGTGGAGTGCACCCAGAGCTTCTGAGCTATTTCACCAGAGCGTTGAAGCGTTAAGCTGGGCGTTGGCGGGCGTTACTGTCCATAAAAGCAAGCGTACCCCAAAAACGTGCACAGTGGACGTTCGACCCTCAACACGGGTTATATTTGCTCTTGAGTGCGAACGCACGTTCACCAGACATTACGATATCATGCGACACCAGAAGAATAGACATGGGATTGAAGACCCCGAGGAGTCCATTGAGACGGATGCTGATACAGAGACTTCTGAGAGTCCATCGACTGATACCGAAACAGAGACTGTTGAGGGTCTATCTACTGATACGGAGAGCTTGATCTCATATAGTCAACCTACATCCCAGGGAAGGGAGGACGAACCTACCTTTTGGGATCGTATTGTACATGAAGCTATTAATAGCTATGCTGCGATAAGCGAAGATGCCGGACAGGATAACTTACAACAGGCGTACACCCAAATGCGCCCCTGCATCAGGAAAACAGCCATGGTAATCTTCGAACGGTATAGCCTGCTGCCGCTTGAAATGAAAGGCGACCCCACGCACAGGTCTATCATGAAGACCAAGCGTCACTTGGAAGAGGATATGGGGTTACCACCCACCGAGGCCCTGAAAAATGCGATCAGAATGCGCAAACAACTGTTTGAGGATATGCTGCCTGAACAATATCCTGGACTGCCCGATGACGCTTAGGTTACACTGAACAAAGATGGAATTTTCTCAAAGGACGGCTTCTGATTGGACAAGAGCCTACTTGAATTGTAAACATACCCAACGCGGCTCACCCAGCGCGGGTATGATGTACTGGAGGGGATAAAAAAAATGATTGACCTGTCATCCTTGTTGTTGTTATGTCACCTGTCTACATCATGGCGTCAAGGCGTTATGCTAGGGTGTTAAGGGTTTTCATACCCATAGTTAAGTCATAGTTAAGGTATACTATGATTGTCTTTTTTGAATTTGGTGCTAATACTGTTATATGGATATGGAATAGGTCTTTGGACTATGGACGCGGATATTCTTTAATGGACGACGGCTGAATTATGAATGACGGACTAGACGCTTTTTTTTAGATAGGGGGCTAAGGCGTTGAGACGGGCGTCATTGCATTTCGATGAATTAGTGAGAATTCCATGGAATATCTAGAAAATCGGAGTGTCTGAGTGGGGTGTTGAAGCGTTAAGCTGGGCGTTAGCGGGCGTTACTGTCCATAAAAGCAAGCGTGTCTCAAAAACGTGCACAGTCGACGTTGCATTCAGCAGACCCTCGACAACGATGTTCACGTGTACGACTTGCTTGAAGCCCTTTCATCGACTGGACAGTTTACGTTGTCACACACGTGCACGCCACGAAAGTAGATAATAATTTGACAGTTCGAGCGCAGGGAAGCCGGGAAGCTGATGACGTCATAAGTAGGTCGAGGTGACGTCATAAATAGGTCGAAGTCGCGCGATGTTCGTCTATTTATAGTGTCACGAACATAGTCCAAGGGGTTGTAGGTCAACGTCTGTTCACCGGACCGCGACAATAGCCCGAGATGTTTGCGGTGTTTCATGTCCGCTCAGCGGGCCGTGTAATTAAAAACAAATTAATTAAAAAATATAAAAACAAATTAAAAAACAAATTAAAAAACAATTAAAAAAAGTAGGTCAATATACGAGGACAGTTCTGGGACAAAAAACAAATTAAAAAGAATTAAAAACAGGGAAGCGGGGAAGCCGATGGTCGACGTGTTGCGAGGTTGTAGATCTGTTCAGCGGACCGTGTCGATAGCTCGAGGGGATGCTAATGAAACGACACTACGTCTCGCACGAATGATTTTAATTATTACTGTCACTCATCTTCCACACTGGTGATAAATTCCTCGCGATGTTCTCGAATCATCTATTTGCCCTTATCGATGGAGCGTGTCTAATGAAAGCAGGCGGTGTTCCATATCTGTTCACCGGACCGCGACAATAGCCCGAGGTGTTTGCGGTGTTTTATGTCCGCTCAGCGGATCGTGTCTATAGCTTTTTTGCGGAGTTCATACTATAGTCTATATGCTCCGAGACAACGATCTCTGCTTAATAAGTATGAGGACCTATTCCCACAGCGGGGATAGGACTGACTAATGACAGCACCCCGCTCACGCATAACCGCGCAGATTGATATATATTATCCCGCGACAAACGATCGCTTCATTCGGAGGCGGGCTAGCGAACTATACACAACATTCCGCCTAAGAAAGGCGCTCTATATAGTACAGAAACGTTGGTGAGACCTACAATATTTTCGAAAATCCCACTGACTTCAAAGGATAACGACATGGAAGAAACAAATCGGGAAACTATTCGCTTAAATTTTACCATTCTCACCGAGGAGATGATAGGCATATGCAGCATATGCGAGATATTGCGTGAAAGTAAAGTATTATCAGCGGTAATGTATGAAGACATCATGGCGGAGAAGACGAGAACTGCGCGAGTCCGTCATCTGTTAAACGTACTACCTAGACGAGGTCCTAAAGCATTTGACGCATTCGTGGAATCTCTGCTTAAGACGGGAAACAATACCTTAGCCAATCTAATATACCCCGAATCTGAGAAGACACTCAACGAGGAAGCTGTTACACCGCTAGGCGCCTCAGCTACGCCCACTCCACATACTGCAACGCTCACACCGGATATCATTGAAGATGCTCTGCTGGAAGTCTACGCGCGTTACATGGTTGATACAATTAATAATCTGATCGCGGAAACATGTTGTGGGTGCGCCACCGGTAGCGGCGTTCATCCATGTCTGGCTCTCGAAACCTGTCAACATATTGACATGCACTTCATCACGGCCTTCAGCACGCTAAAGGAATGCGATATTGTCGAAGAGACTAAGCATCGTCTCAACGCCCACAATAAACATTCCGCGGAAATCCTGAATACTCATTTATCACCAGAGAATATCACCAGACTCCAGACTTCTGCCTTTAAAATCCGTCTATACCGTATCTTAAATACGGTGATGTAAGAATGAGGTCGACCGAAATTTGAGAACTATGGTATTTATAAATACGCGTTTAAAACATTTTTGCTTATTCCGAAGTCGGACATCGTGCGGTATGGATCAATACCAGAGAAAGCTCGTCGTACTTAAAGTTCTTTCTATAGGAGCTATATTGCTCCTAATTATACCACTCATCGTATTGACCACGAAACGAACACCCTGTCCTTCATGCGCGTACCACACCGGCAAAGATACACCGCGTGTTTTCGAAATACCATCGGGCGATATAACCGTCATTCCCAACAGAACGCTATGTACACCGATGCAGCAAGTTATTATCGACGAACATTTCCGGGTTACTGTTTGCATCTACGCCAAGTTATTGAGGGTTGATCTGCGTTATTTTATCAACGACAAAGCCGCTATAAAGGGCATGGTCTTGAACTACATGCAGTGGGCATTACTCAAAGCTCGAACCCGTCTCATCGATACAGCTATTCATAACCTGCTAGAAAATAAAATTTAACGATGGATTGGAATCAAATGGTGAATGCCGTCACCTCTTTACACGCCTACAAATCTATCATCCATAGCATGTTCGAAGACGGCGTAGTAAATAGAGGCCGCCTAATTTTACTACGTATCTATACATATTCAGTGTGTCAGGATGTTTCCGATACGTTGAAAGTTGAAATTTGGGATTACTATATAACGCTATACGAACGCCTAAGGAGACAGTTGATTGCGAATCAGTCGAATGGATAAGTACATCGTCGTAAACAGCGAGGACTCCAAGACGCTTTTCCCCGAGAATCGACCATACAAATTTCGCGTCAGCTTGAATAAAAGCATCCATTTCGACGAGTCTTGGGTCGTAGCCTTAGCAGAAATATTCATCCAAAGACAACCGCAGGTTAAATCGCGATCTCTTCTACGCCTGTGTTGTAATATATGCGGAGATTCCTTCGTAGGCGAGACGAAAGTACCTCTTCTACGCTACGTCGAGGCCTCCGGACTCCAGAAAAAACCGGTATCTAGGATATACCCCACGCCGTATTACCTACCCATCATTTTAAGCGACGTACGCTACCTAGAAATCGATATAACCGACGAACAAGGTGAACCGGCGACATTTCTCACCGAATCCGTCATCGTAACGCTCCACGTGAAACAGCTATGACCGGGAGACCGTTGTACATCCCTGATGTGAATAAATGGATCAGATTTTATCGGAACGAGGCAAAGTCTGTCCATAAACCCTCGACATATTTTAAGAAACAGAAAGGTGGAGGACTCGGCGGTAAGACGGGTGAATCCTACATTATTCCCGTCGACCCTCATTCTAAAAACGTCAGCGAGAAGAAATCCAAGACGCCGGCTATTCAGCTTACGACCCCCTCTCAACAAGTGGTCGAACAAGCCAAGTCTGAAGTCTCGAGAACGCGTCAACAGGAAACCATAAATAGGAAGCGTTCTCTTCCTACCGTCAGTTCACCCGCCGATAAACGGAGAGCGCGGACCAAAAGATCGCATCTCTTCGAGTTATAACATGGCACTCCTCACAGACAAAGGATTCACCGATGGTCAACCTAGCGAATTATCGTTGTTCTCATTACCCCCTACGCAAACAACGGTTGAAAGTCGCTATGTTATCGACGTTCGACCGTCTTCTCAAATCTCGGATGATGCACCCGTCGAATTCCTGATATCCGGTCAAGGTTCGGATTACGTCGACTTGAAATCCACCAGACTCTACGTTAAGGCTAAAATAGCCCACAGAGATGGCACCCCTTTGATCAAGGACGAAAAATGCGGCCCTATCAATTTACTCCTTCAAACTATGTGGTCTCAGATAGACGTCTCCATGCAGGGTAAGCTTATGACGGTCATGGACAACAGTTACCCCTTTAAAGCCTACATTCAAACGCTAATGAATTTCGGCGAGGACGCTAAAACAACTCAGCTATTCCCCCAACGGTATGCAGTCGATAAAGGTACTAATCTGAATTCCACGGACCCCGCAACAGGACAAAATGTCGGGCTTACGGAGAGAAGCAGATTCATCGCGGAGAGTAATGTATTCGAAATGGAAGGAAACTTCATGCAAGATGTTTTCAAACAGCAGCGCTACTTGCTCAACAATGTAGACGTATACATCAAAATGTATCGCTCCACACCGCAGTTCATCGTGATGTCGGGCGAAGAAAATCCGGCGTATAAACTGACGATACAAGACATCAGTCTGAAAGTTCAGAAAGTTCGCGTAAACCCCGGCGTGATACTGGGACACGCCAAGATCTTGGAAAATATATCTGCCAAATATCCGTACGTGAGGACGGAGACCAAAATGACTTCCTTAGCCGCGGGACAGACCCTCTTCCGCTGGGATAATATGCTTTTATCCGTCTACCCCAGCAGACTGGTGATAGGATTCGTATCGTCCAAAGCCGTGGCCGGGGATTATAAAAAGAACCCCCTAAACTTTCAACACTTCAAACTGGCCAATCTCTCGGTGAATATTGACGGCGTAACGACTCCAGGTCATTTCCTGAGAACGCGGTATAACTCGTCGTTCTCGAAGAGTTCATACACATCGGCTTACCTGAGCTTGTTCGATAGCATAGGTCGTACCGGGGATAACTTCGGTAATTCTATAACCTGGTTTGATTATCACAACGGCTCTACCCTCTACGCCTTCAACCTCGACCCCTCCTACGCCGCAAAAGATCACCTTCAACTCCTGAGACTAGGCAACGTACGTCTGGAAGCGACCTTCGAGGAACCATTACCGGAAAATGTGAGCTGTATCGCCTATGCCGAATTCCCAGCGCTGTTCGAGGTGGATAAGTCTCGCAACATCATCTCCATCACACCATGAATACAGACGAACTTCTTTGCATCATTCACAGCGACCGTACGCTCGACGCTTGTGTACGAGGTGTGTACCCGGCTAACAAAATTCCAAACTACGTCCCACGAACACCGGCGGCTTTTATCGTGAATACCGACGTGGCGAGTCTCCCCGGGGAACACTGGGTGGTGTTTTATTTCCGGAAACAGCGAGGAACATTTTTCGATTCCCTAGGACATCCTCCAGAATATTATTCGAACCATTTCGTAAAATTTCTCGAAAACAATAGTAAATTCCGTTATTACAGCTATAGACAGCTTCAAGGAGATAACTCTTTTACTTGCGGTCACTATTGTATATACGTCCTACTTCAGCTCATACGGGGTATAACTCTGTCCAGTATCATTACGGATTTCGATCAAAACCATTGTCATAACGATTGCTATGTATACAACTTTGTCACGCGGTATTTTTCACATTGTTTAAATAATTCGCTGAACTTGCATTGTTAAACCACTCGTATTGTCCTATCATTATTAATAAAGGTTGAGTAAACCACACACTGTTTGTTTTCTTATTTATTTAAAGAGGTGTGCGTCACCGTTTTCATCATTCGAGTTCGTAGATATGGATGGGAACGGGTGGAAAACGTACTTGTCGCGAACCTATTTCGACCCGAAAAACCCTATCAGCTTCACCGGGCCTTCTAAATTACACGCCTTATTAAAGGCCGATGGATATAATGTAGCGCGTAAAGAGCTAACGCAGTGGTTGAGCGACCAGGACGCTTATAGTTTGCAAAAGCCAGTTCGTTATACCTTTAAGAGAAGCAGGGTCGTCACTGCGGGCATAGACGATCTTTGGGATACAGATCTAGCCGATGTGTCCAATGTATCCGAGTACAACGATGGCGTGCAATTTCTCCTCTTCGCCATAGACGTTTTCTCGCGATTTCTGTGGATTATCCCTCTTCCCAATAAACAGCATAAGGCTATAATCTCGGGACTCGATCAAATCCTGATTGAGGGGAGACAACCCAAGTATCTCCGCTTCGACAAAGGAAGCGAGTACAACAACCGATGGGTGAAAGCTTATTTGAAGAAGAAAGACATTCATTTCTACGTCACCCATAACGAAAAGAAGGCTAATTACGCGGAGAGAGTTATAAGGACGATGAAAAATAGTATGTATAGATATTTCACCCATAAGCAGACCTACCGTTATTTAGACGTCTTACAAAACCTGGTGCGTAATTACAACCAACGACCACACACATCTTTGCGCAACAAAAGTCCTTCCGATGTTAATGAAGGGAATGAGGCTCTCCTCTGGAGAGAAATGTACGTCGACACGGCGATAAAAGGCCGTAAACAACCGTTCAAATTAGACATCGGCGATGCCGTGAGAATCTCTCACGTGAGGTACGCCTTTCAAAGAGACTATCAAGCTAAATGGACGGAGGAACTCTTCAAAATTTTCCGACGATTCCGGAGACGAGGCACCCCGATATACGAACTCAAGGATTTTATGGACGACGGGGTACAGGGAACATTTTATCAGCAGGAACTACAACGAGTGAGGAAAGAGCCCGACGCGTTAAGGCGTATTGAAAAGGTTCTCAAAACACGAAGGAGGAGAGGCAGAGTTGAGAAATTAGTTAAATACACGGGCTGGCCCATTAAATTCGCCAGTTGGGTGCCGGTAGAAGATATCGAGTCAATCTAAGCTCGGCACCCTGCACCCTGCAGCCTGCAGCCTGCACCCTGTAGCCTGCAGCCGGATGTATTGAATCAGCGTTGGGATATCTCCTATATAAGTGCAAGTTTCAGCGCGGTGAGCGCACTCTACACGAAGCTTTTGTTATATTAACGTCCATTTTCCTAGAGTATATCATGACTTATGCGTGTAGCTTATGCGCTAAGACGTTTACGAGAATCGAAAACCTGCGCAAAACATATCGAGTCACATCACGGGGGACGGCTTACAATGATACGCGATGTCATTACGGATGAACAGGTATCCGAAACAAAGACTGCGAATGCAGCCTTTCAACATCCCTTTACCATGACTGTTAGCGGTCCGACGGGGTGTAGAAAGACGTCATGGGTGTTGAAACGCTTGGAAGGGACCGACATTCAGCCTTCTCCTACGCGTATTGTCTGGTGTTACGGTCAATGGCAGCCCGCCTACGAGAATACACGATTAAAGAATGTGAGCTTCGTTCCCGGAATCCCGCACGATATCGGGGAGACCTATTACTTCGACCCTGCGCAGATCAATATTGTGGTGCTCGACGATATGATGAGTCAAGCCAAATCAGACGGACAAGTCGCGGATCTGTTTACCAAAGGCTCTCACCATCGGAATCTGTCCGTAATTTACTTGACGCAGAAACTCTTCCCCCAAGGTAAGGCGTCCAGAGACATCACCTTGAACTGCCAATACTTCGTGCTTTTCAACAATCCCATCGACCGTCATCAGGTTCAACTCTTCGGAAGACGCATGTATCCTCAAAACATAGACTATTTCACGAAAAAGTACGAAGAAGCCACCACCAAGCCTTACGGTTACCTAATAATCGATTTGAAGCCGACTACACCGGAAAGCCAAAGGCTAAGACTGAGGTTGGATGCGCCCACACAGACCGGGCAAGGTCTATATACAAAGGCAATACCTTCTTGGTATAGGGAACAAACGGGAGAAGGGAGTCGTGTGAAATCGGATGCCTATAAAGCGTCCCATACCGTGAAACACGACACGTGGAAAGCCATGTTCGGTAGAGCATCGCGTATGGAATTCGACCATGATATCGAAATGAAGACTAGAGAGTTCATAAGGAATGGCTGTACGAAGCAGGAGGCTGAGGTCCGAGCAATAACTGAATACATGCCTCGGATGATGACGACGCTACGCCGAATGTACCTCGATATGATCTTGGGTATAAAAGCTCTGGAAAACGACCCAATTCACGAGGAAATCATGAAGACCTGCGATGACCTTCAGAAGTCCTACAGCGCGAGCTATGAGGAAGCGATGAAACAGAGCGTTAAAATGAAGGAACATTTGTTCGCAAAACTTGACGAAGACGATGAATAAATTCCACGCATTTTATTAATAAACATACATAGTTTGTAAAATTAGCCGTCAATTGTTTTCAGTATGATGTAGTTAGAGATCCGATGAAGCCGTGCGCCACAGTATTGATACCGTCATCAAGTACATACCGTTTATCGTCGAAGGCGGATAACGCTACTGGTGATCAATACTGCGAATCTGGTTCATCGTCGTTTTTAATATTTTGTGTTGAAATAAACAGTCTTTATACATGACATGACGAAGTTTTTTCTTTGTAGCGTACTTGGCTATCCCCTTCGCCGTTTTCTTCTCTTCTCCTCCGTATAAAATGCTGTACAACTTGGGCCTAAGGCCCACAAACTCTTCTATAGGAGATCCGCCGCATTCATCTTTCATCTTGCCAAGTACTTTGGCATTGGTAGCGCTATAGAGGTGGTGGTCTTTGGGGTAGTTGCTAGTGTCGAACAAAGCCAGATTCCGACCCATGTCGCCGTACAAATCTTCCGTCTCGATTTCATAACACAAACTATCCGTGTCAGTGAATAGCAGCTTCGCTTTTTGGCCATAATTTCGCTTCATTTCATTATAGTGGAAGTCGTACATAAGTAGCTTCGAGAGGTCTAGAATTGCGAAGCCGGCGTAGGTGGGCCTGTTCAAAAATAATTTAATTTTCTTTAGATTGACGCCGACTAAATCCTCGTTAAAATTTTTGAAAGCTTGAAAAGAGGGTTTGGCGACCATCCTCTGAAGTCTCCGTTTTGAGTTGACGAGCTCTATCCGGGTACGTTTCCTAAGATTCTCCATCGTTTTCCCGAACACCGAGTTGTTCATCAGTTTAAAAAAGTCCTTCGCGAAGTCATTCCTAGCGGCCTTACGTTTGTCCGTGTTGAACGCGATGTACGGCCGCAGCCATGTAGACTGCGCGAACTCTGTCCCGCGATAGATACGAGTCAAAAGCATCCCCTGTTGCAGGTAGAACTTCAGATCGCGGTAGTGTGTCACATAGTTCGATTTGAGGTTGGGAACGAGTTTTTCCGTGGGTTTGCCTTTAATCTCTAGCTCTTCCTTCAATCCGATTGAATGAGGCGAGAGCATGTCATCCGTCACCGTCATTCGTTCGGGACAGAGGGGATAGTCGCTATGCACCTCGTGGAGTGACGAGGGATATTGTAAGTCGACTTCGAAAATATAACCCGTTTCGGCATCATCTTCAATTTTCCCTATTTCCGTCGCGTCCAGCGACTGGATCTGTTCGTCGGTCATCCACGCAAAGTCCCGTAGGGGTAAAGGTTGCGACATAGCCCACCCGTATAGGTTATTAGCGTCCAGATAAGTAATGTACTGAGTGGGAGAGTTGACATTATAATCGACCATGTCCGGGTTGTTCGCCTTACTATACTTATTGGAGATCATTGAAATACCTCCGCGGATACCCCGTTCTATCATTAGGTGCATATCTATGTCGTCTAGCAATTGCAAACGCACACCGGTCATTTTCAACATGGCGTCCCATGACAGACCGGGTGAGGTATAATAGTGAGCCGGGTCGAGATGATAGTAGTTCATGCAAATGTCGCGAAAATTTTCGAATACATCGGCTAGTAGCAAGACATCGGATTTCAGGTAGAGGTCGTGGTAATGCCCTAGAGTTTGAATTCCAAACTCCGACCATACCGACTGCGCGTGGGCATAGTCTTGGTCGGAAATAGGCTCTTCGCGGAGATCGTTGTAAAACGCTTCTTTGGGAGGGAGTTGGCGTTCCGAAAATTTGCTTTCGGCGGAACAGCTCACCAATTATCAGTATACGAGTTGTCAGAGCATTTCCATCATAGCTCTCTAGATTTGTATCTAATACCGCTTATGCCGGTGCTAGGGGCCGTGTGGTCATATCATCCAAGTTGCCACATGAACAGGTACAATAAAAGCGTACCTGAGATACAACACATAAAATTAACGATATCTTATTTTTAGGCAAATGTTGTTTTGGGGATTACGATCTCAATGTAAATGATTTTATATCATTCTCAAATAATTCTGACTTTTTAATGAAAATGCCCTTTTTTAAGACCGAGACCTTTAGACATTCTTATTTTAATCGAATTTATTACATTTGGAAATCCGTAGCATTTAACCCTTTGTCTCATCCATCCTTAAATAGTCTTAAATCGAGAATACGACGTTTTTACCAGGACCTTTTTAAAAATAACTTTTTATCCGATAATCCATGCTCTTGGGTTACTAAGTGCCATTGTTCCCGCTGCCGCTTGCAGTAGTACAGTTTATCTGTATTTTATGTACGGATTTCCAATGGTTATTACACATGCGATCTTTATCTAGTGTTTATATTGTGGGTTTGCAATTGTTTTCTTTTATGTATATACTGTTGTATTGTCTTTTTTGTTATCTGGGAGGGCACGTCTTATAGGTGCACCGCACCTGTGTGCCCTACCCTGACAATGTCAAAGTCATTAAATAAATAAAATAAATAAATAAATAAAACATATCACGAATCGTTAGATTCTCGATATGTGCTTTAGAATAGGTTAACCAGAAGACTATTCTGTGAAGTCATGTGACGCAGTCAGTATGTCGGCATCTCTTCCCACTTCCCTTATATGTGTTGTAATATAGCCGTAGGGGTAGACTCCCCTTTCTCAACATTTTACGCCGGTGGTCAGGGTTCGGGAAATGTTGCCCGAGCCGGTGAAATTTTTCAGCGCCTTCCTTAGACATGTTGTCGACAAGAGTTTCGAGGGAGGCATTGAGAAACTGTAGGGAATCGAGGAACCTTAAATTACCCAGAGAGAAGGAGATGTATTTCTGCATATTATTCGGGATGCACGTTATTTTTAGACCCTTGAATTTTCCCATAACGCTACAGATGAGATGACCGTCATAGCCCTTAGTGTTATGCAAAACGACGGGTATAAAAAACTGATGCTTTTCTCGCTTGGTACACCTCCTGAACCTATACTGTAAGTTGCACTGATTGTGAGCGGGACCCCTGTATTTCCCCGTCAAGTGACAATGATCGCGTACCCTGTCGGCGCCTAGTTCTTTGTCGCAGATATGACAATGCGCCGCCGCGTTAAAGGAGTTTTCCTCATCCCGGGTTATCTGCATAGGTTTGATACACTCTGATATATCGCAGATTCGTTTATCTTCTTCTACGAGTTTTCCAGGAAAGTTTCTACGACATCGGGACCCCTATATACCACAGCGGGTTTACTGTGTTCGGGTATTGTACTCACTACGGTATAACAAAACCCGGACGGTTCGTGACGCTCGTATTTCGTGGTAGCCCCGGATTCGGAGTGAATTTTACGCGTAAAACATTCGAAGTCGGCGTAAATGATAAACGGAACGCGTAACTGTTTCTTGATATTGTTGAATTCCAACCACTGCTCTTCGGGGGTTTCCGGCAGTCTGATTCGCTGCGGGCCGTGTCGAGAACAGTGAGGAATGTGATCGTTTAGCAATTGTCGAGAAGAAAACCCGTGCAAACAATAATTGCAGTAGAAATGAGCGCCATTATGTTTCGTACGATCCCCCAACAATCGGCTCATGTTCTTGATCAAGCAGAAATGTCTCTTCTCATCTTTAGAGATGAGTAAAAGATCGACGTGTCTGTCGGACTTTTGTTCGCTTATATGCACGGGGAAAACCCCTTCGTCGTAACCGAACACGCTCACGGAAATATCGTTACGAGCTTCGAACTTCGATATTTGAGATAGAGAGATAGGAAGATCCATTCCGTCGATGTTTAACTCGTTCAAGTACGGTTTATAATGTTGAATCCGATTCGGGTCACGCTTCGCGGGGTGTAAGGCCGCAAGAATTGACCAGAGAAAGCAAAACTGATCCGTGTTCTGCGGATTGACAATCGCCATCTTTTTACGCAGATTCTGGGGGTGTGGGAATATAGCTACTGCCTTGAAAGGGTACATATTGTGCGATATGCACCTGTAGGTGAATAATTTCGTCCAAGACCCAGCCGCTTCCCTCTCGCTGATACTCCTGGAAGCTAGAATGTATTTTTTGGAAGGCCTCGGCGAGCTGCTGTTCGAGCTGAGATAGGTTTGTGCTAACGAAATTAAGACTTCTGAACAGGGGTTCGGAGTAAATGGTCTCACCCTCACCGTTCGATCGAGAGAGGCGGAGTTGTAGGGAGACGTACCACTTGATCCCGCGTTGCTCGTTTAACGTTGTCGTCAACAGTTGACGAAGTGCGTTTTCATTGCTATTAAAAAAATGTAGAATGTCTGAACTGATCGTTCTAGTAGGTGGAATAGTGTGGGTGTGCAGAGTTCCGTTCAGCGCGGACGACGATGATTTCGCCCCTCCCGACTGTTTGCCGTGGCAACTGTCGCAATGCTGTGGGTGAGTAGTGTAAAATTGCTCGGGTAGTGGTCGATGGCAGGCAGAACACTCACGACCTCGGCTAGAACACTCCTCGCAGAACTGTTTTCCGGGTAACAAACACTTGAATCTCCCGCACCAGTTACATTTGGCCAGTCGAGCGGGTTGACCTGGAGATATAATTGTGAATTTTACATATTTGATAATCGTCGCGTTAAATCAGTCACAAGTCGCCGAGCTATTTTCATGAAGTAGGTAGTAAAGTTTCCTTCGCGAAATGAACATAGTTAAAATTCAAGCGATGTTTTATATTTGCTATTCGTATGTTATGCTATCAAAATGAACATAGTTAAAATTCAAGCGTGGGTTAGTCGACCCGAACTATTAGTTTCTCCTCTCCTCTGGGTTGAGAGGTATAGCTAATGAACCTTATCGTTAGACGTTAGTGTCCCCGGTAATTTACCTGTATTTTGCGCTTGCTGGAGATCTGAACCACAGGACGACGAACAAGATGCTACCGCAAGTTGATCTGATTAAAATAAATATATACCATAGAGTGGTGAAACGTATAACTGATGACCGCTAACGACATATAGTATGTACAGTGTTGTTTTAGGCGCTGCCAGTAGATTAATTATCCGGAGTATCTGGTGGTATAGATGCTTATAGTGCTCCTTCTTACGACCTTGGACCTCGAATGTGCATGAAACTTATGTTACCGAAGTAACTTCCTGTAAGAATGAATATTACACTTACCGTTTTTCCTCGGACATTTCACCCCGTCATGGCTGGTTGTTTCCGCATGGCGTTTCCTCGAATGAACATGCTGGTGTTCTTCTAGTCTATCCTGTCGGGAGAACGTTTTACAGCATACAGTGCACAACAGTGAATGACCACCGTGGTTCCTACGTTTATGCTGTAGCATGTTCCTCCTACTGGTAAATGTTTTAGTGCAAAGATCGCACTGGATTCTGGTGGCCGTTGTGTTGGGGACGAGACGACCGAGTGATTCCGCCAGCAGTTGAATTCGTCGAAGGTTGACGGCATCATCGTTCGAACGTCCATATCTTTCAGCCCAAGCGTTAAGATATTCAACATTGGTAAAGGATTCGACCCTGGAATCATCCATGTTGTTCGCTGAAATATGGAGGTGATAATGACGTATGACTGTCAAATGACCGCCTTTATGGAGACTTTTCTATTTTATAGATGTGACTTCCGGTCGTCCTGTTTTTCTCGTCGACATTCTTATGATATAAATTCCATAGAAGCTATATCGGGATAAGTAAGTAAACGGAGCGTATTTCGACGCCGAATAGCGGCGAAACTTACGGAGATACGATAAATTCGTATAGGACCTTTACGATAGATCCCTATACGAGGAATACAACGCCGCAAACCGTGAGTCCGCATGTCGCTTATTTCTCGAGAAATCGCCGAATCACGTGACACCCATTATCGTCTAATTGCGGCGAAAGTTACCGTCGGGCGATAGAATTGTATAGGACATTTATCGCGCATCTATACGAGAGGAATACGACGCCGCGAGTCGCTATCATTCTTAGTTCCCGAGATATCGCCATGGGTAATTTATGGAAAATTCGACGAAAATCGGCAAAGTCCAAAAAAGAAAAACAAAATTTTTTTTTGGTCGAAAACAAAATTTCTAGGCTTTAGGCGTACATTTACAGATTCTAGTAAACAGAGCGTATTTCGACGCCGAATAGTGGCGAAACTTACGGAGATACGATAAATTCGTATAGGACCTTTACGGTAGACCCCTACACGAGGAATACAACGCCGCAAACCGTGTCGCTTATTTTTCGAGAAATCGCCAAATCACGTGACACCGATTATCGTCTAATTGCGGCGAAAGATACCGCCGGGCGATAAAATTGTATGGGACCTTTATCGCGCATCTATACGAGAGGAATACGACGCCGTAAGCCGCGAGTCTCTATCCGTCTTAGTTCCCGAGATATCGGTCAAAAAAAAAAGAAAAAAAAAAAAAATCGAAATTTTTTTTTACTCCGAAACAAAATTTGGAGGCTGTAGGGGCATAACTAAGGAATATAAGCATTTCATGCTACATTCGGCAGTATCATCATTGGAATCAATACGACTTCGATACTTAGTTGGGTAATTGGGACGGATACTCACTCTCGAACCACCGTATTTATATATGACAGTATGAGACAATTAAAAAAAGAAATTATTTTTGGTGGGAAACGAAATATTGAAGCTCTAGGTACATATTTTAACAGTCTTCCTATATGGACTCGTTAAACAACATAGGAAGCAAAGAGTGAGTAATTGAATGTCTGCCCTGGCGCTTAAATTTGTCAGTAGGAATGACGACCGTCCTGTACAAGACGGACACATTTCACCAACAACCACGTAAGTTATCATGTTATAATATATTGAAAGCAACATGTGACAGCTATTTATAACATGTTTCACGCTTCCGCGTAGTTTGACATAACCGTGTATGAAATTGTTCAAACCGGAATATATCGTCGCTTAGGCGGTCGTATTGAAGTAGATATTACTATACATGCTTGAATGAATGCTAGCCCGAAAACATCGGCTAAGGAGTCTATTTTTCTTTTTGGTTGTTGTTGCTGACCCCTTAGCCCGAATCACTTATACAGACCGAAAAGGAAAAAAATAAATAAAACGTCAGTCGCTCGAGATCTTTAACTGCACTCGGCGTGGGGAATTGAGACAGAGGCACAAAAAGCATTTTATCGAATAAATAATATGATTTGGCATCTCCAGCACTATGACAACCACCTAATGACTCCTTTAATTAGATGGAATCTGCCATCAAACACGGATTTTGTCAACAAAACCGTTGTGTTTCTTTCTCCATAGTTTACAGGGACATGCGCATAATGGGGTTGACCTTTTGAATCACGTCATCCAACCTCCCCACAGCACATGCTTCATTTCGCAGGCTCCATTACCATCCCTGCCACAGATAGCGGAAGGTGACCTTTACTACGTTGCTATAACGTATAGGGGAAACCAACCAACGCACGGTTCAGTTTGAATCCAGCCGAACAACTCCTTTAGCCCTCTCTGTACCGTATCGGTACAATTGTACCGATAGAAATATAGTTCAATGATTTCCTGTCGTTGGCATACAAAAATAAAGACTTTCTAGATAAATATTTTCATCATATTATATCTCGTTCGAAAGCGTGGAGTATAATCTTTGAAACCATGTAGGCGATGATAAGTATATATTCGCTTCATTCATGTTCATGACAGTATTGATACCGGCTTGGAACTGTTAAAAATGCCGGTACAGAAGGAGTTAATATTGCACATGAGCGAACTACTTTTCATATGCTCTGTCCAGATAAACAGGGAAAATTATCTCCAGATAATTCTTTTTAACGCTAGGTCAACAGAGGTATTATGCAGACTTGAAAAGTAATCGAAATGTTCGGTAAACATCTATTTTACTATATGATGTCACTTCCGGCGATGTGCGCGAAGGCCCCGAATCCGGTCCAAAAATCTGACTGGTGGCTGGGGTGTTATTAGACCCCCAGCGAGGTGGTTGCACGTCATCAAGAAATGGATCCAGTTGGTTTTAAACCAATAGCGACGTGTGTTTATTCACGTGATCAGAAGGGTCACGAGATCAAAATGGCGAAGGTCATATTCTCGCAAGATGTCAGAAAGGCGCGAAAACGTTAAAATCAATGGAGGTTTTTTCTCACACAGTTGATCACATTTTGTCAGCATCAAAACAGTCGTGATAGATGGTACATGGACAAGGAAGCTCAGGTCGGTCAAACTGTATCAAATTGGCATATTTTTTCTCTAACGTTTCGTTATTTTCGTCCGCGAAAAGCCGCTTTTCGCGAGATAAATTTTTATCGCGAAAATTTAACCCACCCTCGATCTGGGCTGTGATAGGAATGCCACGCCCCCTTACCTATATTCACCTATCACAGCCAGAGTTTCTGGGTTAGAACGAATGCTAGAAATCAGATCAGTTGACCCCGTCATGACTTGTTAACAATATTTTATTGAGCGAAGTGTTGCTCGTATATAACTAATTAGTCTCGCATGAATACACAGTGGTGGTCACTATGTTATATCCATAGACTTACACATAGGTGATTACCTCGGGGCAGAGATAATTGTGTAGCTTATAATGATGTCAATTCACAACAGTGGAGCGTTCCGTCGTGTGTCAGACGTCGGAGAAATGGAGAATACCTCCGGCGACTAATTAATATGCTGTCAACACGTTCAGAGTGGATGAAATGAGCTAGCGATGATGTTTGTTCAGATTTTAATGTTGGGTTTTTTTTGAGCAATTGCATATATTTCAGATATATGGTGGACAATAGGAACCACTGCTCGATGTAATCATTAGTCACGCTCCATCGCGAACGAGATACGGCCTTATACATATTGCGCTATAGTTAACATCGCACCTCCTGGCTACTGACACGGATAGAATTATGCTTTTCTTTATTCGATCTCAGCAAAACAGAATCAGCAGAATCTATGAGCGATTGAAAAAATTACGTCTACGCATGTTAAATAGAACACGGATCGCCCGATAGTCTACCTCCTGGTTACTGGTACGGCTAGAATTATGCATCCCTTTATTCTAAATCAGCAAAACAGAATTAGCAGAATCTATGAGCGATTAAAAAAATTACGTCCACACATGTTCTATAAAACACGGCTCGCCCGATGATCTGTCATTCCACTCATTCGAGACACTATGGCAGATCCACGACGTTCACCTCACTACATTGTTCCCATTTTGATGAGACCTACTGAGCGAGAGGCCGTGGTTGAGAGTAGCGACGAAGAGGTACTAGTAGAAGATGATGACGACACCGACCTTGAAGATTCAGTGGTTATTTTCGCGTGGACGCATTCCATGTCCGGTTAAGTAAGTAAACGGAGCGTATTTCGACGCCGAATAGAGGCGAAACTTACGGAAATACGACAAATTCGTATAGGACCTTTACGGTAGACCCCTACACGAGAAATACAACGCCGCAATCCGTGAGCCCGTATGTCGCTTATTTTCCGAGAAATCGCCGAATCACGTGACACCCATTATCGTCTAATTGCGGCGAAAGATACCGTCGGGCGATAAAATTGTATAGGACCTTTATCGCGCATCTATACGAGAGGAATACGACGCCGTAAGCCGCGAGTCGCTATCATCCTTACTTCCCGAGATATCGCCATGGGTAATTTATGGAAAATTCGAAAAAAGTCAAAAAAAAACAAAACAAAAAAAAAAAATCGAAAAATTGTTTTGGTCTGAAACGAAATTTCTAGGCTTTAGGCGTATAATTACGGATTCTGTCTATGTATCGAGTATATCTTAATGAACTTTACGGGGAAACATAGTCGTCTCAGTGAACCAACCAATCGTGCGTGACGAAGTATATATCAAACATCGCCGCAGTTGCCCTCGGGCTATAACCACTCGTGCGTGAGGAAGTGTATCCTTGTAACACTCATTATATCTTACATACCTTTGTAATATATATCTAGTCGTAATTCGCTTGACTGCTTAGGTCGCATTGAGAATGGTGTCATACACGTCCTGATCATGATTAAAGCGTGTTTGGACTTACATATATATATATCGTCCGCTTGATAATAATGATGTGAATGTCTGGAGGACTAGTATGGTATGTCACCTAGATATGTTATAAATCATTCATCGTCTCGTATGATTGAGTATCAAAAGCATCATAAGGTTATAAATCGCGCTCCTAGTTGGCTGACTTCGCTATGACGTCAGGGGGTATGTCGAAATTGGTATCTTCACTGAACTCTTTTTCACGGTTCCGGTGAGTGAGAGATCTTAGTCAACAAAGCGGTTCACCTTAAATCGAATTAACTTTACGGTTAAGCCGCGGAGGATGTCTGTTTGGATACGCTACCTATGTAAATAAGGAAATATCCTCTACCCATGTAAGGAAAAACTCCACATAGTATAAGTTTAGCAATAGGCTCTTAACCTATGGGGAAAACCAAATGTGCTGAAAAGCTTACCCATAATAATCATTTGAAGGTAGTCCCCAGTTCGTCCTCTTAATGTACGTATGTCTTTTCGACGTTGTCTCGAGCTATTTTATATTAAGAGAAAGGTGTTATCAAGCTCCTTAAATATACCATTAGTTGAGTCTAAAAATAGAACTGATGTCACCTTCAAAGGGCCATTAGATGATTCGAGAGCACCGCGAGGAATTTATCACCAGTGTGGAAGATGAGTGACAGTAATAATTAATATCATTCGTGCGAGACGTAGTGTCGTTTTATAATAGAGTCAAGCAATGCCATATATGTCCTCCGGCTATAGACACGGTCCGCTGAACAGATATGGAACGCCGCCTGCTTTCATTAGTCACGCTTCACCGATCTACTTCATCGGCTTCCCGGCTTCCCCTGTTTCAGAATTGTCCTTATATATATATTTTTTCTCTAACTATAGACTACGAGTATATTCTTATTTTGATTGATTACCAGATGTGTAAGATGAGACGTTGAGTGGTGCGGAACGTAATCACCGTGTTCTATACGCAAACTTCCCGAATTAGCCGCGGGCTTTCATTAGTCACGCTCCATCGCTAACTATAGACACGGCCCGCTGAACGGATATAGAACGAATTAGTTTTCATTAGCATCCCCTCGAGCTATCGACGCGGTCCGCTGAACAGATCTACAACCTCGCAACACGTCGACCATCGGCTTCCCCGCTTCCCTGTTTTTAATTGTTTTTAATTTGTTTTTTGTTCCAGAACTGTCCTCGTATATTGACCTACTTTTTTTAATTGTTTTTTAATTTGTTTTTTAATTTGTTTTTATATTTTTTAATTAATTTGTTTTTAATTACACGGCCCGCTGAGCGGACATGAAACACCGCAAACACCTCGGGCTATAGTCGCGGTCCGGTGAACAGATGTTGACCTACAACCCCTTGGACTATGTTCGTGACACTATAAATAGACGAACACCGCGCGACTTCGACCTATTTATGACGTCACCTCGACCTACTTATGACGTCATCAGCTTCCCGGCTTCCCTGCGCTCGAACTGTCAAATTATTATCTACTCACGAAGTACCCACGCATACATGTGCAGAGTGTGATGTAGTCTTTAAGCATCCCAGTCAATTGAAACGTCACCAAATTGTCATACACGGATCACGCTCGCCACTCTAGAGACGGTATATTTCAGTTCCCATGGAAATGCATCCTCGAGTAGAAGAACCCATGGAGGTCGATTCGCCGCTCCGAATTGAAGAGCTGATGGAGATTGATCCCAGTTCCGAGGAGCCCTTCCATCTCCCTTCCCTGCATCCTCGAACAGAAGAACCCATGGTGGTCGATCCGCCGCCCCGAATTGAAGGGCCGATGGAGATTGATCACAGTGTCGATGAGCCCTTTCATCTTCCTTAGAGCTCGGAATTCGTATCCTGGACTACCCGACGATGCTTAGGTTACACCGAACGAAGATTGAACTTTCTCAAACGAAAGCTTCTGATTGGACAAGAGCCTTCTTGAATTGTAAACATACCCAACGCGGCTCCCCCAGCTTGGGTATGATGCGGTTCCCCCAGCGTGGGTGTGATGTACTGGAGAGGAGAATAAATTGATTGGATTGTCACCCTTGTTGTTGTTGTTGTCTCATCTATCTACATCATGGCGTCAAGGCGTTTTGCTGGGGTGTTGTTCAGATAGGGCGTTGACGGGTATCACTGCATTTCGATGAATTAGTGCCAATTCCATGGAATATCTAGAAAGTCAGAGCTTCTGAGCTATTTCACCAGAGCGTTGGAGCGGTAAGCTTGGCGGTTGCGGGCGTTGCTACAAGATGACACCTCTCGCGACGCATTCGGACCACGGATGGTCCATCTCTACCCCAAACACCTTCCTTCACCCCCAAAATGCCCACTTTGGCTACTCCTACTGATGACGTTACCAATGACGTCACAGATGACATGGACATCCCTCAAGTCGTGGTCTACACCACGTGAGCTTCACTTTGACACCTCACAGGACGCATTCGGACCACGGATGGTCCCTCAAACACACCCCACGCACCCCCAAAATTGCTGCTTTCTATACTACGGCCAGACTGCGCATGCGCAGAATGATAAAAAACTTTGAACGTCCACCCCGATCTGCCTGCCCAGTGCGCATGCGTCATCAGAACTTTTCAACAAATTTCACCGCATGACTTCGAGACCCCTTCCATCGTGTTCTATGTGGTGAGACGAGAAAAACAAGATGCCACGACCCATACCGCAAATGTCCAGGAGTGGGTTCCCAGAGGGCACCATCGTAGTGAAGGCGTGTAGGAAAGTCTGTACCGTCTCGTACCACCCGTACTACAAGGGCAGCTAGTTACAGTTGATAAATCTGACATAGTTAAGGAGATCCGTGACACTCTCCCAACACCACGCCTGTTAAGACACCAAACACAGCCCAGATATTCGGAAACCATACTATTGAACCCTTTCCAAACGGAAACCGAGTGAACGAGGGCTGTATCCTCATGTTTTAATAGATGGACTGAGGTGTTTCCGGACAATAATTCGGTCCATTACATCATGCAGCTGCTCTACCATATACATCTTCCTGAACGTTGTGAAGCGTTTACGTGGGGACTGGATGTTTCAGATCCACAATGAGAGTGCGCAGGGTCCCCAAAACAAACTGTCAGGCTACCGGGAACGCACTCGTGCACTGATCTTGGCCAACGAGGGAGTTCGATTCAACCTGTTACCTTGTCTGGATCGAGGAGGTTGGAAAGGAAGACCTGTAATGACAACCAAAGCAAATTAATACAATACTAACATATAATTCTATGAGCAGGTATACAGGATTCAGATCGCGGTAGCGTACAATCCCTGCAAAGAAGATACCTGATCTCTGAATTGGATTTACCTGTATTCTTATCTTTAACCGAAGTTCAATAAAATAGAAAGATATATACAAAATTATATAGCCCTAGCTATATCGCGATCAGGCCTGGTCACAGCCACAGTCTGGTCACGACCGGTTTTCTCGTGGTTATGTCCAGCTTCTATCTTCCTTCCCCAGGTCTTCGTGGTTGGGTCCAGCGTCTATCTTCCTTCCCCAGGTCTTCGTCCACTCCCGTTTGGATGGACTTGACGTCGTGTCTCGTCTTACACGACCTGGCCCTCCCGTGGTTATGTCCGGCGTGTGTCTTCCTTCCCCCGGTCTTCTTCACTCGGGCTGTATGGACTTCTCGTCGTCGTCGTGTCTCGTCTTACACGACCTGGTCCCTCCAAGCGTCGGTAACTGTCAATGGATGCGGACGGCCTGGGCACGACAGTACTATCACAGTACAAAGGCTTCTACGGCACCGACCCGTCTCTCTGTAACACCGCAGGACTATTCAACCGCACGGCTCACCACAGCAGCAGACGGCACCCCTCGTAGGAATACACCCGCCAGGCTTCAGCGACCCCGCTCACGGCGATTCACTCCGCGGCCCGGCTCCAAGGACGAATCATCAAGGCTATAGAGTTCACGGCTACACGGTCCACATAGGATCGGACATCGATAACACACGGTGGATGGGTAGGCACCTGGTCTAGTAACCCTCTTCCTATACTACTGTATGGTCACCTGGTATAGGAACCCTCTTTCTATACTACTGTATGGTCACCTGGTATAGGAACCCTCTTTCTATACTACTGCATGGTCTTCCGCAATGGGTGGGCAATCGGTCACGGTTTCCCCCTTTATATACTACTGTATGAGACAGTATTACTTTATGATTGGCCGTGAATTACTCAGTGTATGTACAGGGTGGTGAGAGACCGTATGCTTATGGGGCCGTGAATGGATAATCGTTTATGGTACGATTTACTGGGTACGTGTATATATATCCAACTCTAGACCTGGGCACATAGCTTGTGAGTATTAGCATGAATGTATTTCAACCCGTAGGTTGTGTGTTTAGGTACGTGTGTGCATGGATAATTGTTTATGTCAGAACTGTGTTTGATTTGGTTTAGCTGTACCCTCTTCACAGAGACGAGCGTCTCCTACCGGCTACAGCTTTATCGATACCATTAACCACAGGGCCGTACCTGCACAACTGTTCAATACGGTTGAGTCAAGTAGAGATGCGGCTAAGGTATGGCCATGCTATCAACACTAACGCCGCTAGTTAATTCCCAGAGCTAAACTTGCACGTCTGTGCGATACGGACGAGGATCAGGTTGAGATAGAAATAACCGTCAACGATAAGTGTCTATACCCTATCTCCCAGTGCTGTACCCGCACAACTGTGCATTACGGTTGAGATCGGAGTAGAGTAAACACTGCCCGGAGGTGTGAATGTAAGTGAGTGTAAATGTATGCTATGATGCTATAAAATTCGGCGGCGGCACTTCTTCAATTCGGCGGCCTGGTCCCGGCCCGACGGCGGCAAGAATTCGGCGGCCTGATCACGGCCCTTCTCCGGCCCGGCAATGTATTGGATTTCTTCTCCCCGATACAAATGAAGCTGTTCTCACCTCAAAGTTTCTGCTGGTCTGCCTCGTTTCCGCGGGCGCCTGGCTTATATAGGGCTACCGCTCTTCTGGGGATAAAGGTAGAAACAGACGTCGAAGATACCAGCGCCCTCTTTATTGTCAAATTTCCACAATCCCCGATCAGTTTATCTGGACTTCGCTGGGAAAATATGGCTATGGAGGAACAAACCATATTTCAAAACGGACGTAAATCTCAGCTTCCAACTCTCTCTAGTTAATTCATACGACGACCGCAAATTTCACTGTCCTTATCTGCATATTCTCAATGCTGACTTCCGGATTCCTGACTGACGTCATCCACAGCGAAACAAGCGAGCTCCACCAGGGTCCCTTTCGCCGTCCCAACTGATTGTTTGAGATAACTTCTCCGGGATTTCGAGGCATTGTCTGTCTCCCGGATTATTGTAGTTCATTCTAGGAAAATTACAGCGTTGAATTTAAGTGAGTGAACCGCACACGTAAACACAATGTAACTTTCGCTTTCACAGTAGTCACGTGTCGAAACGCCAGCAGTGATTTATTAAAGGGAAACCCAAGGGGTCGTTTGCATTCTGCACTTTCGTTACACTACCCCCGCCCTCGAAGAACATGACGCCCTCGTCATGGCTCTCGCCACGCTACCAACAGCACGGGTGTGCAGAACAGAACATACGTACAACGTATATACAACAAAATTACAGGACGACGGTCCTCTTGACTACCTGGCCAAGTCGTCGTCACCTGAAATGGACATCAGGTCCACAGCAGGCCACAGCTGTCTCTTGCTGGAGTCTGTTCACCATGAATCTGAGGCAGTGAAGCCTCTGGGTCGGCCAGCCTGTGTTTGTCGCCCACAAGAGCACATGCAGGTCGGTCCTGCACCACAGGTCATCCCTCGACGATCAGCCGTATTTTTCCGGCCGTACGGTCGTGCATCTCCTGTCCACTGGCAGGATAAAACGTAGTCGTTAAAGCGCCCCGGTCGCTGAATACGACGTCCGCGAGTCGTCCGTGGAGGACTCCACGTCTCCGGCAAGGTCATCTGCTCTTCCGGAAGAGGCGACTCAACTTCAACAGGAGAATCAGGCGGTAATCCAATCTCGTAGTCTGCCAGTCTTCGAGGACGACGGGTTCTCCGTCCACTTCTCGTCTGCCGAGGTGCTGGAGATCTCACTGCGGCTGGATGCTCCACTGGATATGGAAAGACCGTCGCGGGCTCCGTGTCATTCTCAGACTCGACATCACCGTCATTCTATGTAGACTCAGTGGTCTCACCGTCCGACGTCTCTCTGGAATAGAAGGGCTTAAGAAGATCATGATGGACTACACGGATGCCACCAGCCTCGTTGGTGACGCGATATGTCCAGCGGTCGGTTACCATCTCGTCTACGGCCTTCAGGACAAGTCGCGCGATAGTGGTCATGTTTTTCGCACGTCCCGCACCTTGGTGTCCAATCACGGTTACCGTATGGTCGCTGTCGGCCACGCCTATGTCCCCATCCCGACTGGTATCGTCGTGGTCGCGCTGAAGGGGTCTGGTGTCTCGCTGAAGCTGTTCCAATAACCGCTTCATTTCTCTCAGCTGCTGAGACTCCGTTCCCGTCTTTTTCTCGCCATGAACAGCTCTGGTTGTTGCCCATGTTTCATGTCGACGATATCTCTTGAATGCTTCTATTTCCACGGCCGCATCCAAGTTCTTGGATCGAGTTTGCCAGACTTGGAAACCCAGCTCATCACCGATGGCGTCCAGGAACTGATCCTTGGCTAGGGTATCTTGAATGTCGTCTCCGGCATCAGGATAAGCCAGCTGTGCCAGGCGGATTAGTGCTTGAGCCAGGCCCGGAAGATCTTCATCCCTCTCACGGTGTCTAGACCTCAGCTGAGACATGTATACTATGATTGTCTTTTTGAATTTGGTGCTAATACTGTTATGTGGAAAATGGAATAGGTCTTTGGATTATGGACGCGGATATTCTCTAATGGACGACGGCTGGATTATGAATGACGGACTAGACGCTTGTAATTGCATATGGCGTATACATATCTCGCTTAGTAGCATTTGCTAGATCCTGTGTTAAATGTGACGATTTTAATCAACGTCACAAAACATTGTTACAGAAACTTATAAAACAGGGCTATTCCACCAAACGCCCCCACTCAAAGTTTCTCAAATTTGGCGATATATATCGTATGCTGATAAAAAAAATACGAAAGTAGCGTGCAAGATCTATGGCGCTACGTTTCGTAACTTGTGTCTAATTCCGCCTAACTCGGGGCTAGGGGCCGTATGAACCCATGTACTTCAAGATCATGGTACTCATATGAACAGTCACAATCAAAGCGTGGCTGAGATACATCATTCTTTAGATGACGACTTTACGACGAATTATGGATTAAGAATACTGATCAGCGATACGGATTTGATATTTTTGGAACATCATGATGTCTTGCCGGCATCATTGAAAACTGTTGACCGCTTCTCTCTTGCAGGAAACAAGCCTATGTTTATGTATACTATGATTGTCTTTTGAATTTGGTGCTAATACTGTTATATGGAATATGGAATAGGTCTTTGGATTATGGACGCGGATATTCTCTAATGGATGACGGCTGAATTATGGATGACGGACTAGACGCTTGTAATTGTACAGGTCTTTCTCATTCGGTGGGTCAAAGCGCTTCTCCAGGGCTTCCTTCAAACGTTCGTAGTCGGTACTGCCCGGTGCAGACTTAAGGCTGGTTAGTACTTGCTGTGCCGACCCCCGTAAAGCGACGGCTAGGCAATGCTAGAAACCGCCGTTCAAATATATCCAACATTACCCAACTATTTAAACCCCATCAACGGAGACAACGCAGCCATGGTTGGCGAAAGTTTAATAGTTCGATGATTCACGATCATATCACTTTAAATTACTTAGTGGGTTTAACTAACGCACCCAATAGTATACATAGCTTACGTACAGTTCTGTATACGTTACCTCTGAGAGCTTTAAATCAAATAGCCAGAGATATACAGCAATCTGCGTCTTCAGGAAATATAATACCATCCAAAATCAGTAAAGTATGTCAAGATATAGCGTATTTTCGGTTGTATCGTCCAGTGAACATAATCGAAACATCTCAAGATCGGCTTTTCTTGAAGCTTAACTACTTAGATAAAGGACTGGACATCATTAATTTACCTCGAATCCTGAATGATCCAGAGGTACGCAACGCTGTACCAAACTATTTCAAGTTCACAGAACCTCCTTGCATTTCATATAAGTATACTAAATCTATAGCCACCAACATATTCAATTACTCCAATGCTGTCAAGGAGTTTGACTGGAACTTATACACGTCAGGAGGCTATAGTTGTGATTGTGAATCGTCGAACTTTATCTATACACCATGCAAACATATTGTGACTGGTGACCTTGATGTGGTGAGTGATAAGGATTTGAAATTACTCCTGATGAAAGGACCTAAATATAGAGAGCCAAGAAGAATAAATCTGAAGGCGGACCAGAAGATAGTCCTGACTGCATTAGAACAGTACGTTATTGATTGGTCTAAGCGAGAAAAAGTTGAACTTACAGTACTCGCTGATTGGCTGGACCTCACCAAGAGCAAGGTCGTTGAAACAATCCGCTATATTGACAGAAGTACTCTTCCCCAAGCAAAACAAGTACTGAGAAACCTCAATTCGCAAGAAGTTCTAGCAAATCTCCAGAGTAAATTCGTCATAGTCCCAGCAGACAAAGCTCCGAATAATATAATATTCATATGTAAATATTACTATTACCAGGTACTGGTTAAAGAATTGAGTGTAGATATATCTTCATCAAATACATCTACTTACTCCCAAACTGCATTTACTCTGGAAGATTTATTTAACAATCACAAAAAGTTTCTCAGGGAAAGAGGTATTTGTCTTCCAACCAATCATAGCGACATACCAAAAACATACTGGACTCCCAAAATGCATAAATCACCATACAAAGCTAGATTCACAGCTGGTTGTAGAAGCTGCACCACCACGCTTCTTTCAACCCTATTGACGAGGGCCCTTCAGGAGGTAAAAGCATTTTGGGAAAGGTATTGCGCCACTATTTTCAAGAACTCTGGCGTTGAATGTATGTGGATATTGAAAAACTCAAAATGTCTTACTGAAGAACTTGATGCTAAAGGTCACATACCGTACAGACATGTATCCACATGGGATTTCTCGACTCTCTATACTACAATCCCTCATCAGGACCTTATTGAGCGTATAAGTTCATTAATAGTATCTGTGTTCAAGAAAACTGATCGTAGATATATTAATGTCGGAAGCCATAAAGCATTCTTTAGCTCGACTACATACAAGAGATATCATTCATGGATGTTTCTTTGTTTATAGAGTTGCTTGAATTTCTCATTAAAAATATCTATGTGAAATTTGGCAACACAATATATCAGCAGCATATAGGTATTCCAATGGGTACTAATTGTGCACCCCCTGTTGGCTGACCTGTATCTGTTCTCTTATGAATATGACTATATGCTGGCGCTTTCAAAAACCGATCCACTCAAAGCCCGTTCCTTCTCATTCACCAAACGCTATATAGACGATCTTCTCGCTGTGGATAATCGCTATATAAATGACTCAGTGAAGGATATATATCCACCTTCACTGGATTTGAAGGAAACTACAGATAGCCCTACAGGCACATCCTATTTAGATCTCTATCTCTATAAAAATGAAGCGGGCATTCTCTCTCGTCGACTTTATGACAGAAGAGATGATTACAATTTTGACATCGTAAACTATCCCTTTCTGGACAGTAATATTCCAGTGGGACCTGCATATGGCGTATACATATCTCGCTTAGTAGCATTTGCTAGATCCTGTGCTAAATGTGATGATTTTAATCAACGTCACAAAACATTGTTGCAGAAACTTATAAAACAGGGCTATTCCACCAAGCGCCTTCACTCAAAGTTTCTCAAATTTGGCGATACATATCGCATGCTGATAGCAAAATACGAACGTAGCGTGCAAGATCTATGGCACTTGTGTCTAACTCCGCTTAACCCGGGGCTAGGGGCCGTATGAACCCATGTACTTCAAGATCCTCATGGTACTCATATGAACAGTCACAATCAAAGCGTGACTGAGATACATCATTTTTAGATGACGACTCTATAACGAATATTATGGATTAAGAATACTGATCAGCGATACGGATTTGATATTTGGAACATCATGATGTCTTGCCGGCATCATTGAAAACTGTTGACCGCTTCTCTCTTGCAGGAAACAAGCCTATGTTTATGTATACTTTTGTCTTTTTGAATTTGGTGCTAATACTGTTATATGGAAATGGAATAGGTCTTTGGATTATGGACGCGGATATTCTCTAATGGACGACGGCTGGATTATGAATGACGGACTAGACGCTTGTAATTGACCCTGTTGCTGGTACGTCCACCCATTTATCACGGCGCAATGCCCGAAGTGGGCCAATTAGTCTCGCCACGGCGTGGTACCATCGTAAGTAGCGGCCTTCACCATCGTCGTCTTCGGTTTCCCCATGGGCGATGACGTCTCTAACGGTTGATCCCATGAAACTGAAGGTGGTTCCCCCCGGCGTCTTCTTGGTGGTGACTCATCTCGCCTCGACGTTGTCCCAGATGCGGCTTCGCCTCGACCCCGTAGTGGCGTCTCTGCGGCTCGGCGCCCCCTTTCCAGTCCGGCCGGCCCAGAAGGACTGTAATCTTCAACATTCGGTTGAGTCATCTCGTCACTGGAACTTTGATTTCTCAGCATCGTGGACATCTGCCCCATCATGGCGGCCATCGCTGTGCATAATGCATTTGAGACATTACGCTGGTCTTCTACCGATCGATCTTCGGTAGACGTCTCCGCTGAAGGTCGTGGCGTCAGTTCGGCCGGTGGTGCCAACAGCACCGATCCCAGTTCCAGCGTGGACAAGTCAAGAAGATTTTCGTAACCCAGTGTTGCCGTGGTTGATCGTCCGGAAGCCACGCCTCTTCTCGTCTCACGTCGTTCCCGTGGACTCGGCGTCGTGGAGAATTTCGGTCGGGCTCCTCTTCCGTCAGGTGGTTGACCCCTGGCTCCCGGTTGTCGTAACTGGGCGCCGAAATCTCCAGTTATATTCATGGTTGTCTGGTCCGGATCCAGGCTATCCGCCAGGCTTTGTCTCCTTTTCTTCGTCTCCCAGATGTTGGGCATCCCACCGCTGTCACCAGTTGAAACGTTTACGTGGGGAATGGATGTTTCAGATCCACAAGAGAGTGCACAGGGTCCCCAAGACAAACTGTCAGGCTACCGGGAACGCACTCGTGCACTGATCTTGGCCAACGAGGGAGTTCGATTCAACCTGTCACCTTGTCTGGATCGAGGAGGTTGGAAAGGAAGACCTGTAATGACAACCAAAGCAAATTAATACAATACTGACATATAATTCTCTGAACAGGTATACAGGATTCAGATCGCGGTAGCGTACAATCTGCAAAGAAGATCCCTGATCTATGAATTGGATTTACCTGTATTTTTATAGTTATCTTTAACCGAAGTTCAATAAAATAGAAAGATATATACAAAATTATATAGCCCTAGCTATATCGCGATCAGGCCTGGTCACAGCCACGGTCTGGTCACGACCGGTTCTCTCGTGGTTATGTCCAGCTTCTATCTTCCTTCCCCAGGTCTTCGTGGTTGGGTCCAGCGTCTATCTTCCTTCCCCAGGTCTTCGTCCACTCCCGTATGGATGGACTTGACGTCGTGTCTCGTCTTACACGACCTGGCCCTCCCGTGGTTATGTCCGGCGTGTGTCTTCCTTCCCCCGGTCTTCTTCACTCGGGCTGTATGGACTTCTCGTCGTCGTCGTGTCTCGTCTTACACGATCTGACCCCTCCAAGCGTCGGTAACTGTCAATGGATGCGGACGGCCTGGGCACGACAGTACTATCACAGTATAAAGGCTTCTACGGCAGCGGCCCGTCGCTCTGTAACACCGCAGGACTATTCAACTGCACGGCTCACCACAGCAGCAGACGACACCCCTCGTAGGAATAAACCCCCAGGCTTCAGCGACCCCGCTCAAGGCGACTCACTCCGCGGCCTGGCTCCAAGGACGAATCATCAAGGCTATAGAGTTCACGGCTACACGGTCCACATAGGATCGGACATCGATAACACACGGTGGATGGGTTGGCACCTGGTCTAGTAACCCTCTTCCTATACTACTATATGGTCACCTGGTATAGGAACCCTCTTTCTATGCTACTGCATGGTCTTCCGCAATGGGGGGGCAATCGGTCACGGTTTCCCCCTTTATATACTACTGTATGAGACAGTATTACTTTATGATTGGCCGTGAATTACTCAATGTATGTACAGGGTGGTGAGAGACCGTATGCTTATGGGGCCGTGAATGCATAATCGTTTATGGTACGATTTACTGGGTACGTGTATATATATCCAACTCTAGACCTGGGCCCATAGCTTGTGAGTGTTAGCATGAATGTATTTCAACCCGTAGGTTGTGTGTTTAAGTACGTGTGTGCATGGATAATTGTTTATGTAGGAACTGTGTTTGATTTGGTTTAGCTGTACCCTCTTCACAGAGACGAGCGTCTCCTATCGGCTACAGCTTTATCGATACCATCAACCACAGGGCCGTACCTGCACAGCTGTTCAATACGGTTGAGTCAAGTAGATATGCGGCTAAGGTATGGCCATGCTATCAACACTAACGCCGTTAGTTAATTCCCAGAGCTAAACCTGCACGTCTGTGCGATACGGACGAGGATCAGGTAGAGATAGAAATAACCGTCAACGATAAGTGTCTATACCCTATTCCCCAGTGCTGTACCCGCACAACTGTGCATTACGGTTGAGACAGGTAGAGATCGGAGTAGAGTAAACACAGCCCGGACGTGTGATTGTAAGTGAGTGTAAATGTATGCTATGAATTCGGCGGCGGCACTTCTTCAATTCGGCGGCCTGGTCCCGGCCCGGCGGCGGCAAGAATTCGGCGGCCTGATCACGGCCCTTCTCCGGCCCGGCAATGTATTGGATTTCTTCTCCCCGATACAACTGAAGGTGTTCTCACCTCAAAGTTTCTGCTGGTCTGCCTCGTTTCCGCGGGAGCCAACCTGTAACCATCTCGGTCATCTATACGCGGTAAGACTGACCCTGGGATCGTGTGCATCCATGTTCAGCCTACTTTCGGCAATTGCGGGAGGGAATTTCCATAAATCGATACCACGTGACTTCGTCAGCCAATCAGCTACCGACGTAACCCCAACGTAACTCGCCATTTTCGAGTCATGTGATGAACTACTTGTTCAAAATTTCAGATCCACCACACCTCTTGGATGATACGAAAGTTATACATACCTATATATTTTGTAAGCTCAGGCAATATCTGTTTCAGAAGTGGTATAAAAACCTGTAATTTATCAGATTTCTCGGGTCTGTTCTCCGCCGGATGAAGGCCGAACAGAATCCGGTAAAGTACTGGATAT
>JAVTVY010005224.1:0-40379 GCA_036873755.1 Hanleya hanleyi
TATGTGCTATCCAAACATTGTATATGTTCTCTCTAAACATTGTATATGTTCTCTCTAAACATTGTATATGTTCTGTCTAAACATTGTATACGTGCTGTCCAAACATTGTATATGTTCTCTTCAAACATTGTATATGTTCTCTCCAAACATTGTATATGTTCTCTCCAAACATTGTATATGTTCTCTCCAAACATTGTATATGTGCTATCCAAACATTGTATATGTGCTATCCAAACATTGTATATGTTCTCTCCAAACATTGTATATGTGCTATCCAAACATTGTATATGTTCTCTCTAAACATTGTATATGTACTCTCCAAACATTGTATATGTTCTGTCTAAACATTGTATACGTGCTCTCCAAATATTGTATATGTTCTCTTCAAACACTGTATATGTTCTCTCCAAACATTGTATATGTTCTCTCTAAACATTGTATATGTTCTGTCTAAACATTGTATACGTGCTCTCCAAACATTGTATATGTTCTCTTCAAACACTGTATATGTTCTCTCCAAACATTGTATATGTTCTCTCCAAACATTGTATATGTGCTATCCAAACATTGTATATGTGCTATCCAAACATTGTATATGTTCTCTCCAAACATTGTATATGTGCTATCCAAACATTGTATATGTTCTCTCTAAACATTGTATATGTACTCTCCAAACATTGTATATGTTCTGTCTAAACATTGTATACGTGCTCTCCAAATATTGTATATGTTCTCTTCAAACACTGTATATGTTCTCTCCAAACATTGTATATGTTCTCTCTAAACATTGTATATGTTCTGTCTAAACATTGTATACGTGCTCTCCAAACATTGTATATGTTCTCTTCAAACACTGTATATGTTCTCTCCAAACATTGTATATGCACTCTCCAAGCATTGTGTATGTTCTCTCCAAACATTGTATATGTGCTCTCCAAACATTGTATATGTTCTCTCCAAACATTGTATATGTTCTCTCCAAACATTGTATATGTTCTCTCCAAACATTGTATATGTACTCTCCAAACATTGTATATGTTCTCTCCAAGCATTGTGTATGTTCTCTCCAAACATTGTATATGTGCTCTCCAGACATTGTATATGTGCTCTCCAAACATTGTATATGTTCTCTCCAAACATTGTATATGTACTCTCCAAACATTGTATATGTTCTCTCCAAACATTGTATGTGTACTCTTGTCATGGTATTGTAGTCTATTATTAGACATGATGCTTCTAGAATATATGACGCAAGCTTGTTTACGTGGGTTAATCACTTCGATCTTTCTAGAAGATTATTATAAATTGTATCTAGGCCAGATGATGATGTAATGCATATTCGAGAGGCTTCTTGATTTTGTAGAATGTACTGGAATTCCGCATAAAGTATAAATAGCGTAACTCTCAGTTATTCGAGGGGGAATTCAACCTGGCTTTATGTGGGTGCGTTATACTGTGTTACCTTTGCTGCGGATTGCTGGATTGTATACTCCTGTGAATTGACTTTTGGCTGCTGTGTAATCTACGTGATTGAACTGTCGGAAATTGAGCATTTACTTGGACTCTTATCAACCGAACAGTGTTGGACTACCAAAATACAGAAAAGTGATTTGTGCACGTCGGCACGGACTGTGAAGAGATTTGTGCACGTCAACACGGACTGTGAAGCATATACCGGTATAGCATTGAATAGTAAGACTATATTTCTCATTTATTTGTTGTATTGACCTTACTTAATTTGTATATTATTTTATTATTGTAAATAAATATTTGATTGTTAATCCTTGACTTTACAAACCTTTTCTGTTACGTTTTTCTGTTATCGTAAATTTGACGTGACAGAAATTGGGGGCCTGCCCGCGAGCTTTGTTTACATTATAACTGCCAGCTGATCAACTTTGCAACATAGTTCTAAATTGATACATTGTCTAAATTTGTGAAGTCAGGGAGTACGCTATCAACATGTCATTTGAATTAGCACAGTTTGCTTCACAGCCTAGTCGGGAGGTATTTGACGAATTACGCAAAGAGGATTTGTTCGCGCTGTGTTAATTCCTAAAAACGTCTTTGAGAAAGCAAGAATTTAAGAAACTCATTATTAAATATTTTGTTAGCAAATAACTTTGGGATGAAAATGATTTTGCTTTAACTAAGGAAAGAGCTGATGGTTTGGAAATATGGAGATTAGAATTGCAATATCAGCTGGAATTAAAGAAATTAGAATTAGAGAGAGAAGTTAGAATTAGAGGAAAGAGAGAAAGAAAGAGCATTAGAGAGAGAGAGAAAGAGAAAGGGAAGAAAGACAGTTTAAGTTAGAGAGAGAAAACTTAGAGAAAGAAAGAGACATAGAATGAGAGAGAGATAGGTTAGAAAAAGCGGAGAAAGAGAAAGAAAGACGGTTTCAGTTAGAAATGAAAGAATGGAATTACAGTCGCAAACAAGTCCTCCTGCACGTACACCTGTACAATCACAATCAAAATGTGATGCAGCTCGTCAAATACGTCTCGTCCCACCATTTCAGGAAAATAAGTTGATAAATATTTTCCGCATTTCGAGAAAATTGCTGAAAATTTAAATTGGCCAAAATAAAATTGGAGTTTACTTCTTCAAAGTGTTTTGACCGGAAAGGCAAGGGACATTTATACTCAATTGACGGTAGAGCAAGAATCAGATTATGATACAGTGAAGGATTTAATCCTTAAAGATTATGAATTAGTTCCTGGAGCCTATAGACAAAAGTTTCGTAGTTGTGAAAAAGAAAACTCTCAGACTCATGTAGAATTTGCTCGTTCAAAAGAACAGTTATTTGATAGGTGGTGTGCTTCGTATAAAATTGACAACCAATTTGAAAGCCTTAGACAGCTTATGCTGGTAGAGGAATTTAAAAGGTGTATCCATGGTGATATTAGAATATTTCTTGAAGAAAAGAATACCAACACTTTAGATCAAGCAGCACGATTTGCTGACGAATACACTCTGACACACAAATTATCATTTGTCAATGCTATTAAGCCAAGTTCATTCCAGTCCAATAACTCAGGTAACAAACCCAGTTCTTTCTCAAGGCCTAAAACTATTAACCCCAGTTACAAATGTCAAAGGTCAAACACGAAGTCTCAGTCACCCACTTTTAACACTCTAAATAAGTCTCCCGTTTGCAGCTATTGTAAGAGGGACGGCAATTTAATGGCTAATTGTTTTTACTTGAATAGAAGACAACAAGATCATGCCTTTCAAAAGCCTTGTGGTTTCCTCACTTCAAGATCTATACCCAAGCAGGTTAGGGACGTTCAGAATGTATATGACGTTAAGATGGCCAAGGACACTGTTCCTATTAGTTCTATCAAGGATAAGGTTGACAGTTTTTCAAATCCTGTTATGGAGATTTTTGAACCATTTATCCACAATGGTTTTGTGTCACTTTCAAGTGATTTTTCTAATGCTACTCCTGTAAAGATTTTGCGAGACACGGGCGCGTCCCAGTTGTTTTGTTGGCAGACACTTTGCTGTTTTCTGACTCTTTATCTGCAGGCAGTAATGTCCTGATTAAAGGGGTATATTCTGTAAATTATACATCCGTTCTGCTTCATAACGTTCATCTGTCTTCCGACTTGATTTCTGGACCTGTTACGGTTGGTATTAAAGGTAGTTTACCATTTGAGGGTGTTCAATTACTTCTTGGTAATGATCTTGCTGGAGATATGGTCGGGGTTAGCCCGATTGTCAGACAAGCCCTATTTGGATCAGATCCATGATCCAGTTGAAGACGAAATTCAAGATTTGTATCCTGCTTGTGCAGTTACTAGAGCCATGAGTAAATTGGTTGAGGAGTCTGAAAAGTCTCTTAAAGATGACGTCATCGATGACGTTTGTTTGGCCGACATTTTTGTGTGTTTAAATGATGATACAAGCGTCTAGTCCGTCATTCATAATTCAGCCGTCGTCCATTAAAGAATATCCGCGTCCATAATCCAAAGACCTATTCCATATCCATATAACAGTATTAGCACCAAATTCAAAAAAGACAATCATAGTATACATAAACATAGGCTAGTTTCCTGCTGATAAGCCACATTTTGATAGCAAATTGGAATGTTCTAATGACAAAATTTCAAAATCACAGCTGGTTAATGAACAGCATAGTGACAAGGACATTTCCAAGTTGTTTGACAGGGCAGTGAATGAGTGTGATGTAACTCAAGAGTCTGTGTGTTACTTTTGTAAGAATGGTGTTCTTATACGCAAATGGCGACCGCCAGATGTGTCACCTGGTGATGAGTGGGCAGTTAAGTATTAGATTGTAGTACCAAATTCATATCGTTCAGATATCCTCAGACTAGCCCATGAAACACCTCTTTCAGGCCATTTAGGTGTTAATAAAACATATTACAAAATTCGAAATCATTTCTATTGGCCAAATTTAAAGAAAGATGTTACGGAATTTTGTAAGTCATGCAACACATGTCAAATGGTAGGAAAACCAAATCAAACCATATCAAAGGCCCCTCTACAACCAATCTCTGCATTTGAGGAAGCATTTAGTAGGGTGATTATAGATTGTGTTGGTCCATTACCAAAAACAATGTCAGGCAATCAATACATGTTAACAATCATGTGTGCTTCAACCAGGTTCCCTGAGGCCATTTCTTTACGGAATATTAAGGCAAAAACTATTGTTAAGGCCTTAGTTAAGTTTTTCACACTTGTCGGCCTACCCCAGTCTGTTCAGTCTGATCAGGGATCTGATTTCATGTCAGGAATCTTTCAACAAGTGATGTGTGAATTGGGAATAAAGCAGTACAAATCATCTGCATACCACCAAGGCGCATTAGAAAGATTTCACCAGACATTAAAGAATTAGGATTAGCACTTATTGTTTTGACACTGAGAAAGACTGGGATGAAGGCATACAGTTGTTATTGTTTGCTGTTAGAGAGTCTGTTCAAGAGTCTTTAGGCTTCAGTCCATTTCAATTAGTCTTTGGTCATACAGTTAGAGGACCACTTAAACTGCTGAAGGAAAAGTTCCTAGACAGTGATCTTGACTCATGTAGTCTCTTACAATATGCGTCTGACTTTCACACCAGGTTGACTAAAGCACATGATTTGGCCATGTCAAATTCAAAGTCAGCACAAAAAAAACTATGATAAACATGCCCTTAAACGAAGCTTCAAACCTGGTGAGAAGGTACTGGCTTTTCGGCCTATTCCTGGTAACCCACTTAAGGCTAGATATTATGTTCCATATGTCATTGAAAAGAAATTAAATGACCTTAATTATGTAATTCAGACTCCTGACAGGCGTAAACACAAACAGTAATGTCATGTAAATATGTTAAAGTTATACATAGACAGAGATAGCACTAACAGTACTGTACATCCTGTAAGTGTAGTTAGTTCTGACCCTGATAATAATGAAACTTGTGAAGAGCCCATGACAGCGGCGAAATTACAGAACTCTGACATTCTACTTAATTTGGATTCCAAGTAGCGCGTCAGGAAGAACTTCGAACTCTGCTCAGTCAATATGAACATTTGTTTCCCGACATTCCTACTAAGACTGATAAAATTTCACATGACGTCAATGTCGGAGATTCTAATCAAGTGAAGCAGCACCCATATCTTTTGAATCCTTTTAAAGAAAACTACCCAAAAAAGAGATTCAGTATTTATTGGACAATGACTTCATTGAACCAAGTAATAGTAACTGGAGTTCACCTTGTATCCTCGTTCCAAAGCCAGATGGCAGTTACAGGATGTGTACTGACTACAGAAAGGTAAACACATTGACCAAAACAGACACATTTCCTATTCCACGCATTGACGATTGCATTGATAAAGTGGGAAGTGCCAAGTTTGTGTCAAAGTTTGATCTTCTGAAAGGATTTTGGCAAGTTCCAGTGACAGATCGCGCGAAGGAGATATCAGCATTCGTCACTTCGGAGGGTCTGTTCAAGAAGAAAGTCATGCCATTTGGAATGAAAACTTCTCCGGTCACGTTCCAGCGTCTCGTCAACCGTGTTACTTCTGGTTTGGAAGGATGTGAGACTTACATGGATGACGTCATTGTCTACAGCGATACATGGGAAGATCATCTACATAGAATTCGCGCACTGTTCGATCGATTAAGTGAGGCCAAGCTGACAGTCAACCTTGGAAAAAGTGAATTTGGACATGCACGTGTGACATTCTTGGTTAATGTTGTAGGTCAGGGTCAAGTAAAACCTGTAAATGCTAAGGTTAGTGCTATCTCGCTATTTCCAAGACCAACATGTAAGAGACAACTGATGCGTTTCTTGGGTATGGCTGGTTACTACAGAAAATTTTGTCCAAATTTTTCAGATATTACTGAGCCTTTGACTCAACTCTTAAGAAAGAGGGTAACTTTTGTTTGGACCGATGAATGTGAACCAACTTTTGAAAACCTTAAATCCGTACTCAAGAGCGCACCAGTTCTTTCAGCACCAGCTTTTGATTCACCTTTTAAACTGGCTGTAGATGCTAGTGATGTTGCTGCTGGTGCCGTTTTGTTACAAGAAGGTATAGATGGTGTATATCACCCACTATGTTATTTTTCACGTAAATTTGACAAACATCAGAGAAATTATTCTACAATTCAGAAAAAATGTTTGGCAATGATATTGGCTTTACAACATTTTGATGTTTATGTTACTTCTTCATCGTTGCCAATTACTGTATTCAGTGATCACAATCCACTTGTTTTCATAAGTAAGATGAAAAACAAAAAATCAAAGATTGTTGAGATGGAGTTTGGTGTTACAAGAATACAATATTGAAATCAGACATATTAAGGGCAAGGACAATTTGATTGCTGATTGTTTGTCTCGCATATAATGTACATATGTTTGTCAACATTTTTGCTGTTGTAATATAGATTTTTTTGCAATAATGTTTTGAATTGTCAAGAAAGTTCCAAATTTGAAACCTTTTTTTAAGAGGGGAGTGTCATGGTATTGTAGTCTATTATTAGACAGGATGCTTCTAGAATATATGACGAAAGCTTGTTTACGTGGGTTAATCACTTCAATCTTTCTAGAAGATTATTATAAATTGTATCACCAGATGATGATGTAATGCATATTCGAGAGGCTTCTTGATTTGGTAGAATGTACTGGAATGCCGCATAAAGTATAAATACCGTAACACTCGGTTATTCGAGGGGGAATTCAAACTGGCATTATGTGGGTGCGTTATACTGTGTTACCTTTACTGCGGACTGCTGGATTGTATACTCCTGTGAATTGACTTTTGGCTGCTGTGTAATCTACGTGATTGAACTGTCGGAAATTGGTCATTTACTGGGACTCTAATCAACCGAGCAGTGTTGAACTACCAAAATACAGAAAAGTGATTTGTGCACGTCGGCACGGACTGTGAAGAGATTTGTGCACGTCAACACGGATTGTGAAGTATACACCGGTATAGCATTGAACAGTAAGACTATATTTCGCATTTATTTGTTGTATTGACCTTACTTAATGTGTATATGATTTTATTATTGTAAATAAATATTTGATTGTTAATCCTTGACTTCACAAACCTTTTCGGTTACGTTTTTCTGTTATCGTAAATTTGATGTGACACTCTCCAAACATTGTACATGTGCTCTCCAAGTATTGCATATGTTCTCTCCAGACATTGTATATGTGTTCTCCAAACATTGTATATGTGCCCTTCAAACATTGTATATGTGCCCTTCAAACATTGTATATGTGCTCTTTAAACATTGTATATGTGCTCTCCAAGCATTGTATATGTACACCACAAACATTGCATGTGTTGTCTCCAAACATTGTATATGTTCTCTCCAAACACTGTGTATGCACTCTCCAAACATTGTATATGTGCCCTTCAAAGATTCTATATGTGCTCTTAAACATTGTATATGTGATCTCCAAACGTTGTACATGTACTCCACAAACATTGTATATGTTCTCTCCAAACATTGTATATGTTCTCTCCAAACATTGTATATGTTCTCTCCAAACATTGTATATGTGCTCTCCAAACATTGTATATGTGCTCTCCAAATAGTGTGTATGTGCTCTCCAAACATTGTATATGTACTCCCCAAACATTGTATATGATCTCTCCAAACATTGTATATGTACTCTCCAAACAGTGTATGTGTTCTCTCCAAACATTGTATATGTGTCCTCCAAACATTGTATATGTGCCCTTCAAACATTGTATATGTGCCCTTCAAACATTGTATATGTGCTCTTTAAACATTGTATATGTGCTCTCCAAGCATTGTATACGTACACCACAAACATTGCATGTGTTGTCTCCAAACATTGTATATGTTCTCTCCAAACATTGTGTATGCACTCTCCAAACATTGTATATGTGCCCTTCAAAGATTCTATATGTGCTCTTAAACATTGTATATGTGATCTCCAAACGTTGTACATGTACTCCACAAACATTGTATATGTTCTCTCCAAACATTGTATATGTTCTCTCCAAACATTGTATATGTTCTCTCCAAACATTGTATATGTGCTCTCCAAACGTTGTATATGTGCTCTCCAAATAGTGTGTATGTGCTCTCCAAACATTGTATATGTACTCCCCAAACATTGTATATGATCTCTCCAAACATTGTATATGTACTCTCCAAACATTGTATGTGTTCTCTCCAAACATTGTATGTGTTCTCTCCAAACATTGTATATGTGCTCTCCAAACGTTGTATATGTGCTCTCCAAATAGTGTGTATGTGCTCTCCAAACATTGTATATGTACTCCCCAAACATTGTATATGATCTCTCCAAACATTGTATATGTACTCTCCAAACATTGTATATGTGCTCTCCAAACGTTGTATATGTGCTCTCCAAATAGTGTGTATGTGCTCTCCAAACATTGTATATGTACTCCCCAAACATTGTATATGATCTCTCCAAACATTGTATATGTTCTCTCCAAACATTGTATATGTGCTCTCCAAACGTTGTATATGTGCTCTCCAAATAGTGTGTATGTGCTCTCCAAACATTGTATATGTACTCCCCAAACATTGTATATGATCTCTCCAAACATTGTATATGTACTCTCCAAACATTGTATGTGTTCTCTCCAAACATTGTATATGTGCTCTCCAAACGTTGTATATGTGCTCTCCAAATAGTGTGTATGTGCTCTCCAAACATTGTATATGTACTCCCCAAACATTGTATATGATCTCTCCAAACATTGTATATGTTCTCTCCAAACATTGTATATGTGCCCTCCAAACATTGTATATGTTCTCTCCAAACATTGCATATGTGCCCTTCAAACATTGTATATGTGCTCTTGAAACATTGTATATGTACTCTCCAAAACATTGTAATATGATTTTATTATTGTAAATAAATATTTGATTGTTAATCCTTGACTTCACAAACCTTTTCGGTTACGTTTTTCTGTTATCGTAAATTTGATGTGACATTCTCCAAACATTGTATATGTGCTCTCCAAGCATTGCATATGTTCTCTCCAGACATTGTATATGTGTTCTCCAAACATTGTATATGTGCCCTTCAAACATTGTATATGTGCCCTTCTAACATTGTATATGTGCTCTTTAAACATTGTATATGTGCTCTCCAAGCATTGTATATGTACTCCACAAACATTGCATGTGTTGTCTCCAAACATTGTATATGTTCTCTCCAAACATTGTGTATGCACTCTCCAAACATTGTATATGTGCCCTTCAAAGATTCTATATGTGCTCTTAAACATTGTATATGTGATCTCCAAACGTTGTACATGTACTCCACAAACATTGTATATGTTCTCTCCAAACATTGTATATGTACTCTCCAAACATTGTATGTGTTCTCTCCAAACATTGTATATGTGCTCTCCAAACGTTGTATATGTGCTCTCCAAATAGTGTGTATGTGCTCTCCAAACATTGTATATGTACTCCCCAAACATTGTATATGCACTCTCCAAACATTGTATATGTTCTCTCCAAACATTGTATATGTGCCCTCCAAACATTGTATATGTTCTCTCCAAACGTTGTATATGTACTCTCCAAACATTGTATATGTTCTCTCCAAACATTGCATATGTGCCCTTCAAACATTGTATATGTGCTCTTGAAACATTGTATATGTACTCTCCAAAACATTGTATATGTACTCCCCAAACATTGTATGTTGTCTCCAAACATTGTATATGTTCTCTACAAACATTGTATATGTACTCGCCAAGCATTGTATATGTGCCCTTCAAACATTCTATATGTGCTCTTTAAACAATGTATATGTGCTCTCCAAACATTGTATATGTACTCCAAAACATTGTATATGTTCTCTCCAAACATTGTATATGTTCTCTCCAAACATTGTATATGTTCTCTCCAAACATTGTATATGTTCTCTCCAAACATTGTATATGTACTCTCCAAACATTACATATGTTCACTCCAAACATTGTATATGTGCTCTCCAAACGTTGTACATGTGCTCTCCAAAGATTGTATATGTGCTCTCCAAACATTGTATATATGTACTCCAAACATTGCAGCAAGCAACTTTCCTCAGTTCGGTCTTATAGGTCTGGAGTTATATACAGATCAACTGCCTTGTTGATGAATATTGATATATATAGATGTGTTATTTGTATTGATTGGATTGATTGGATTGATAGGATTTCCAGAGAGGGTCGGGAGGGAGCACGAGACCTTAACACAGGGTAAGGTACGAGTCAGTTGGTAATAAGTGACATAATTAAATCTGTCCACTTGGAATTGTCCCATTATCACTGAGGAAATCCTACTTAAACCAACTTCCTCGCGTTTGATCACGGTCAAAACGGGGTCAGCAGACAAAACTATACAGAGTTGATTCAGTGCTGGATACGACCATTACGTGTAGCTGTGGGACTCCTCATATCTGATTTCTGCGCGTAAGATGGAGCTCGAAATACAATTTGGCTAACGTTGAGCCAATGTTCAGGTCTCAGTACTGGTACCCATTATCATGCTTATTGTACTATACTTGTTCGTTTGTTTGTTTTGCATTTTTGCTTGGAATGTAACGAAATTTCGTCGGGACAACACGGGGATCATTGTGGAAAAACGAAGTTCATCAAAGATATAAAGTTCGAGAAGGGCATCTGACGCATACGTTGCATGAATTTTTTTTCAGAAGACCGTGAATTGACCGTAGCTATGGGTTTGGGAAACCCCTTCTCCCAAATAATCGTTATAAATTGGAGCGATATGCAAGAGGTGGGAAGAATTTGACGACGTCTGGCGACCAAAAAGCAACCATATGACTCCACAGGAAAGCTTTCCTCGGGATTGTGCTTTTATTGCTGCTGTTCATGTGGAGATTATAAAGTATCCACACGACCCCTAGCACCGGATTAAGCGAAATTAGATACGCTAGACGTCGCACGACTTAAATTTCCCACCAAAACAATAAAGCTACATATATTTTGTCGAATGTACAGAGAGTGGACCTCGGAAACTAACAATTCACCAGCAGAATCCTGCCATATACAGATTATACATTGGTGAGATATGTGAACAATTGACGACATCTGGCGACTAAACTTAAAGTGATCGTAAACCCTCAAGTATAGTTTCCATCAAATGAAAGACCATTGCGAACAGTGTTGAAAATATTTATTGTATTTTTTTAAATTTTATTACACAGAGTAAACTGCAAATAAAGCATGGTATTCTATGGTGGTCTGTTGCAATCATATTTAGGTCCAGTGACGTCACACTGCCTTAATGCATATATTTCAAACTGTGTATGCACATTCCAATGCTTGATTCAAGCTTAAGGTGTGTATACTTTGAGTTTCAACACAGACTCACTGTTCCAATGTGCATGTTTCATCAAAATCGGAGAAATTAAAAGCAAGATTCAAATTGGCTTGGCACTTATGAGTTAACATCCCCCAGATTTTGGTGAAACTTTGGTGGAGACCGTTCAGCATATTTAATATAATTTTCCTCGCGAATGGTCGTTCTTTCAATAGAGAATACGTCTTGCCTTCGTCATATATTACGGAAGGAGCAGTCTTATTTTCAGTAAGGGATTACTACACGGCAATCAAAGATAATTGATCGTTTACATTTATGACTGAGGTTCACGGTCGCTTGACGTATTTCCTAAAATTATTCGAAATAACAAATTCACTGTACAGTATATAATATTTAGAATTTACGCTATATGGTATCGCGCAGATTGTCGGGTCGGAACATGCCTACATTTGTGTAAAGAAATTTCTTAACGATGGTGGTCTGTGTAGCGTGTTTGCAGGAAATATATATTAAGTTACAACGGCTCGGTCTGTAGTCAAAATTCATTACCTGTATATGGTAGGATTCTGCTGGTGGACTGTTAGTCACCGACGCCCGCCCTCTGTACATGTCACTTGACAAATATATGTAGGTTTATTGTTTCGGTGGGAAATTTAAGCATTTACCAGGTTACCGCTCCACCGCATATCGCTCGAATTTATTAACTGTATATGGTAGGATTCTGCTGGTTGACTGTTAGTCCCCTTGACAAATGTATGTAGGTTTATTGTCTCGGTGGGAAATTTAAGCCGTACGACGTCGGACATTGCAGGTTAGATTTTCTAGGTTTCTTACATTTACCATATTACCCAACGTTAAGGCGTTTACTCCATCAGACGTCCATGATGCTCATCCATTAACATCAGATGAGTTGTTCCAAGCTCCCAAGCTAGCGTATCTTATTCCGCTTAAGCCGGTCCTACGGGTCGTGTGATTATTCATGGTCGCCACATGAACAGCTGCAATAAAAGCGCGGCTGATGTACTAAGGATCCGTATTCTCGATCGGGTCTGAATGTTAGGTGTTGACGAATACTTCCCTGTATAGTCATATAGTTGCTTTTTGGTCGCCAGACGTCAATTTTTCACACCTCTTGCATATCGCTCCAATAAAGTATCCAACCTTTTCGGAACAAACACAAGTTTGCAGGAAAAACAAGTAAAGTTACAACGACGGTCCAGTCTGTATTCAGAAAATGTTTAGAAGTTTTGATTTTCCGAACAGACCAAAATATTTTAATTACCCAAATAGAATCATTACAACGCGCGCTGTTACCGAGCTGTATAACGGCCAGCAGCGTTAATCAGCACTGCAATAGAACGAACCACTGACTTCAGTACACTCACTCACTCACACACTATGTCCACCTAATATAGCATCTGTAGCGCGAAAACAGCCTACATAATGTCACTTCTGTGGATAGCAGGTAATAGACCCAATCGCTCGATGGTGTGTAGTGATTCTCTGATTTCTTTAATTTTCATACAAATAATATTCACGAATTCAAATATCTCGCCGCAAAAATTAAGATGGTGGGTATTGACGTTTTTCTGATTTGGGTACCAGTACATGTTGATACGGCAGATGATATCACCATATGACTATAGGCGCCACTGAAATTAACACAATTCTCCGAGTCAAAATAGAAGCATGATGGCAGATTGTTTAGAATGAGGAAACCACTGGTCAATGGCTACACATATTAACAACAACAAAAACATCCCCACGTATATTCAGAATGAACAACGACATGACGACACAATCACCACGCGTCTTAGGCTGTGAAAAACGTACGTATTCCCTGAAATTAGGCAAGACAACAAATTCACTGTACTTTAATACAGTATATAGTATTTAGAATATAGTATTGGGCAGATCGGGCAGATTGTCGGGTCTATTCCGAAAATCAAAACTTGTAAAGAAATCTCTTAACCATGGTGGCCTATGTAGCGTGTTTGCAGAGAATATATATTAAGTTACAACGGCTCGGAATGTAGTCAAAAGATTACGTAAATCAATTCCTACAATAATCGAGATCAGACAAGGAATTCTTCCAAAAATATTAAAATTAAATTTAAATTTGAAATTGTCTTTACTGAGATACCAGTCAACCTGTCCAAATTTACTGAAATTTAGAACCAGTGAGCATCGACTTTCCATAGAAACGGACAGATGGGCCAATAAACCTAGAAATGCACCTGAATGTATATTCTTTCTAAATTTATTAGTGAATGATTACCATTATATTACGAAATATAAGTATGTTTAAAGTATCCAACCTTTTCGGAACAAACACATGTTTTTAGGAAAAACAAGTAAAGTTACAACGACGGTCTAGTCTGTATTCAAAAGACGTTTAGAAGTTTTGAAGAGACAAAAATATTTTGATTAGCCAAATTTAGAATCATTACAACGCGCACTGTAACCGAACTGTATAACGGCCTTCACTGTTAATCAGCATGATGAACGCGATTATCAGACGTTGAAAACTCTATTCAACACGACAGCCATGATGGGTCATCCAGAAATTGCTTTTGGTTTATTTTCTATTTCGGAAGAATCATTTAACACACTTTTGCCAGCAAAATTTGAAGAATTAGATTTTTTATAAAATTGATAAAATAATCGAGCAAAAAGGTAACGGAGAAATCAATTAAATTTTATTCATATGGTCACGCTTTATAATTATGTAGGCTTACCAACAAAACAACACACAGCAGGTTTTCAACTATTCACAGGGATAAGCCCAATTTAATAAATTAACATGGAGATAAAAATCAGAGCAAACAGCAACTCTAAGTCGCAATTATGGCTAAACTGACTAATCATTTAACGAATAAAAGATGCAATTATACACTGTTATAAATATACAGACATATTAACATCAGTTGAGACAATATTTAGCCTATGTGGGCTGATCCCTCTTACAGAGTTATTTTTTTTTTTGGAAATCAGGAGTTCGCTTCCACTAATTCTCTTCACGATTGCTTCATAATCAATAATAACTTTCAATCCCAGTCTCACTGAATGTAGGCCATTGCGATGACAAAAAACATAGACCAAATCAATTACACAGGAAACAATTCGTCGATTTTTTACTCCATCTATAACAACTTTGTAAATTGAAACCCTGGTCAACAATCACCTATTTTGCTGTCTACACCATATTATATGTTCTGGTGAAAACGTACCGTAGTTAATGCTCAGAAAATATAGTCCTCTACTGTAGATAATGATTCTAGACGACAAAAAAGTTCACAAACAATTCACAAATCCCCGGCAGATCACAGCGTTGATAATATGGCGTTCTTGTCAACTGTGTCGTGAAAAAACGTCGATGAAATGTCTCTATTGAAGCGAGTTCTCCATCTATTGCTGCGTTGTCTGGTAGCATGGTTTGACACCGTAACCTATCGTTAATCAACGCACAGTTCTGTTCGATTACAATGCATATTTCTAATGATTATCGAGCTCATACAAACTCTCTAACACACATCTTCAAAACATCTCCACAGCCGTTCTTTATCAGTACCGGTAGCCGCATTCTTCTGAAGTTTAAGGGCTACATGTATAGGTCTACAAGCGTTACATAATATTCGTACAAAACATATCTCAATAGAACAATAACTTAGAAAAGAAAAATAATTGGGCATTTCGCCCGCCCCTTCCCCCCCCCAGGCCTGGAAAGGTCAAAAAAAGCCCAGGCCCGTTAGGGTTAAGAAATATTGTTTTCTTATGCATGCTCCATGGTTATTTATATTTTAGGGCTAGGGCGAAGCAGTTTGTGAAATAGAATCTCTCAAATGAACACCTGCACTTGACATATGTACATTTCACACAACTGTGCTAAAACATTTAAAAAATGCGCAGTTAGCAAGTTGTTATAGACACAATATACAATTATAACAACTCCCATCAATAATCAACAGATTGGTTTCCACATCAACAGACTGGAGATTAATACAGTCAATGCTTATGTAATGTTGAACGCATAATGATAAACGAATATACTTTCGCGATGATATACGTGTGTAGGACATAGAGTGTGATCACGCGATGGCTCATGATTAATCAATCTCTCCGCTTAGGTTATATCGGCACCGGTAAAACCAGACTGTGCTCCTTTCGACCGGTGGTGTGAAATTCGGTTAAAACCTAACATGATGTTCAGTTGTCCTTTAATAGCCGGTATTCTCAGAGAGAGGACTACCGGGTCCAAGACAGGATTTAACAGATAGAGCAGCAGAAGTATACGCCGAATTGCAATGTTGGCCAATTCGCTTACCTGGACAACTTTTCGTCTAATAAGTTCCGAATAAATCGGACTGGGGAGAAAACAAGCCAGAGACGCACAGTGCACCATAAAATAAGTTATGGTTAGGGACAGGGACGTCTTCCTGTTGGAGGACTGTGCTTCGGTCACAGCCACGTTCTTTCTTCTTATCCGCTTCACTAATATGAACAATGTGATGTAGATGAAGAATGTGATGACCCCAAACCCCAGTAAGACATTAGAGCGAACGAGATTTGTCCAGGCTCTATGACCGCCCATCAGTTTGTAACAGATCCCCGGTCCCGCCACTTTTAAGGGTTTTATGAAGGGGAGAATAAACACGGGCAAAATAAGTGCTAAAGGAATAACCCAGGTACCACCGATAATACACCGTAAGACCCATTTGTGATAGCCGACTGTATAATACTGCAGTGGGCCCAGAATGGCATAGAGACGATCACATGCCAGGACGAGGGAGGATACACACTGATAGTATAATGTCACAGGCGCGCTGGTCCTGTTCAAGACTTCAACGCAGCTGAGGACATGATCCCCGGTTACACCAAAACCGTAAAGAATATACAGCATTATGTCAAAAGAGGAAACTAGTGGCAAAAGAAAATCGGCAAATGCCATGTTTAAAATGAATAACTTTGATTTTAAATTTTCTGATCGTACGCTTACAAGTGATTTAAGGACAAAGAAGTTGAACAGCATTCCGATGGAGGCTAGAACAACACAAAAAGACCTGAATAAGGCCTCCATTAGAGTTATGTCAAGGTCTCTTATACGCTCAGAATTAGCTGAATGGCTAAACTGTCCATTATCCACGTGAATCCTGCTTCTGTTGATGGTATCACTGGCATTATCTCTGATGTCCATCCTTCGTAGTAACTTGAGGAAAGATGTGCGTCTTTTGCCACCAGCGCTTGGTGTGTCCTATGAAAAAGAAGAAATGACCGAGTAAGAAATATCCGCAGAGTACTTATATTCTGTGATATTGTGTTTAACCAGTATGGTATTTGAAAAAAAATAGTAAAGAAGAACAGAGCCATGTGCATTTGCGTACACTTCGCCATCCATAAGATGGCTTGCGAATCGTGTGTCTCCATTATTGCGGAGCGATATCCGGTACTTTACCGGATTCTGTTCGGCCTTCATCCGGCGAAGAACAGACTAGAGAAATCTGATAAATTACAGGTTTTCATTCCACTTCTGAGACAGATATTGCCTGGGCTTACAAAATATATAGGTATGTATAACTTTCGTATCATCCAAGAGGTGTGGTGGATCTGAAATTTTGAACAAGTGGTTCATTACAGGACTCGAAAATGGCGAGTTACGTTGGGGTTACGTCGGTAGACTTTAGCTGATTGGCTGACGAAGTCACGTGGTATTGATTTATGGAAATTCCCCCTAGCAGTTGCCGAAAGTAGGCTGAACATGGATACACACGATCCCAGGATCAGTCTTACCGCGTATAGATGACCGAGATGGTTACAGGTTGAGCCATGTGCTGATAGGCAGTTTTTACTTTTTTCGAACCTTTAGTAGTATATAAAACACGGATAATGCCGCATTGACCTACTTTCGAGGAGGTCACGAGTAGGTCATGGGGGGTCACGTGTCGATCACAGAGGTCAAGGTCACTATAGTTCCGGCAGAGGTCACGTGATGGGAAGTGACCTCGGGAGCGTGACTCGATCGGGCGTGATCTTGGAGCGGGGAGGGTCGAAAAAATACCTGAAACCATGGGAAGGAAGACTTATAGTAATAAATATAATCTATAGGTGTTGTACCATGTTATTAGGATCAGTCTAGCATCCATGCGACCCAGGGTCGAGCGTTTATTGTCCAGTACATCTTCGCAAAGATCAACAAACAAAAATGGCGGCTCCGTTTGCTGTGGGGACGCCGTTTCGACATCACGGCATCGATAGGGCAGGGTGGAATAATGGGTGTATGTAAAATGTGTCCAGATATAAAAAGCGGAACCTCTACAATAGGGGCCTGTATTATACAATATACGGGAAAATGCCTGTATGGTGTATGGGGGGTGGTCATTTCTATTTTGGATGTTACTATGGGTTGTTTAGTCTTGTCTTTCAAGTCTCACCATGTAGAACACGATGGGAAGGGCCTCGAAGTTAAGCGGTGAAATTTTTCGAAAAGTACCGGGTAGGTCTGTATATAGTCCCATATAGGCCCATACTGGCTCTGTGGATAGGTCCATACTGGGTGGACGTTTTGGAGTCCATGTGAGCCCCATATGGTCCGATGGTGTCGTATGAGGTCTTATTTTGAAGCTCTCATGGAGGAGCATCCGACTGGATTAATGTCCGTTTTCAATATACTGCGTATGCGCAGTCTGGCCGTAGTATAGAAATCAGGCATTTTGGGAGGTGCGTGGGGGTGTGTTTGGGGTAGAGATGGACCACTTTGGGTCCAAATGGGTCGTGGGAGGTGTTAAAGTGAAGCACTTGTAGGGTAGAGTCAGAATGGCGTGTTTTTTATTGCAAGTCGTGTCAATCTGCGCACGCGGAGTTGGGTGTAGTAAGCAAAGTGGTCATTTTGGGGCAGTGAAGGAAGGTATTTGGGGTAGAGATGGACCATCCTTGGTCCGAATGCGTCGTGGGGTGTCATTTTGTAGCTTTCGTGGTGTATACCCCTATTTGAGGGATGTTCACGTCATCTGTGACGTCATTGGTGACGTCATCAGTAGGAGTAGTAGCCAAAGCAGGCATTTTGGGACAGTGAAGGAAGGTATTTGGTGTAGGGATGGACCATCCTTGGTTCGAATGCGTCATGTGGGGTGTCATTGTGTAGCTTTCGGGGTGTAGACCCCTATTTGAGGGTTGTTCACGTCATCGGTGACGTCATCAGTAGGAGTAGTAGCCAAAGTGGGCATTTTGGGGCAGATAAGGAAGGTATTTGGTGTAGAGATGGAGCATCCTTGGCCCGAATGCGTCGTGTGGGGTGTCATTTTGTAGTTCTCGGGGTGTACATATCGATTTGAGCGATGTCCACAGCATCTGTGACGTCATCGGTGACGTCATCAGTATGAGTAGTAGCGAAATTGGTCATTTTGGGGCAGTGAAGGAAGGTATTTGGTGTAGAGATGGACCATCCTTGGTCCGAATGCGTCGTGAGAAGTGTCATCTTGTAGTTCCCGTGGCGGAGACCACGATTTGGGGGATGCCCACAACATATGTGACGTCATTGGTGACGGCATCAGTACGAGTAGTAGCGAAAGTGGGCATTTTTGGGACAGTGAAGGAAGGATTAGTAGTATAAAAGCGCATTTCGAGCCCTATTGACCTTGCGGCGCAATGCGCAATGAGTGTATGCGCGCGTGTGTGTGAGTGAGTGAGTGTAATACAGCACAGATTTGGTATAATACAAGACAGATACTGTATAATGCAGCACAGATTTGGTATAATACAGAACATATATTGTATAATACAGGACATATATGGTACAATACAGGACAGATATTGTGTAACACAAGACAGATATTGTATAACACAGGACAGATATGGTATAATACATTTTGTTACAAGTTTTTACATGTTACGGTGTGTACGTCGTGAATGCCTTATGGCGGCACTGACTGGTTACTTCCCCAGCTCGCGTATCTCTATGGTGTATAGGGCTAGACATGTGACAAGTGCGCCCCCGAGTGTACAGGACAGCGATGCACTGACTGATGGGAAGAACAACGTAGGAGAGTTCTTGTGGACTGCAGGCTTATAAAAGTGACGGTAGGTGGTAATGTTCAGGATTTTCTGATACGCAGCCGACATGTTCTCTTGTTCGACCTGCCTGAAGTCATTTACTCGCCCAGAAGATTTGCGACGGCACGAGTCCTTCATCAACAACGGCGCACGGTATTCTTGTATAACCTCCGCACGGTCATTCAATCGGGAGGATTATTTACTGCGCCACGAACGCTCACTTCACGAGGGCGCGACGGAACAATGTAATGAATGTGGTCAACTCTTCAAACGGCCCAATCAGTTAAGACGGCATCAGCGTTTGATTCATGGTCCGTCACCACGATGTTTGTACCTTCATCGCCCGCTACTAGACATCTACAATTTCCGGTTAGAGGACCTGTCTCGGCTGTTCAAGTATGTGGAAGCCATCTTCAACGAACAAACTACGGTCTTCAAGTTGAATCTGGCGTTTGGTTACGTGTTGCAGCATACGGAGACAGACCAACTTCGATACTTTTACCCGAGCAGTAACATCTGGGTATTTGACCTACCGTTTTCCATCACGGATAGGGCGTCGCTAGAGCCCGTGCTGGACCAAGTGGACCAATTGGATGTCTTGGAATGGGCCCAACAACAACGCCCCAACACCCAATGGGTCGTAGAGAGGGTGACCAATGCCACGTTTTTCGTTACCAAGCTGACCTACCACCCCATCGGATGAATGTATTCACCCATGCACTGATAGATATTCAGAATGCGCAAACAGCTATTTGAGGATTTTTTGCCTCAACGGTATCCTGGCCTGCCCGACGACGATTAGAACAAACGGATCAGAGCGAACATGGCCGAAGATGGAACTTTCTAAATGGAAACTTCTGATTGGACAAGAGCAGCCGAGAATACATCTAACGGGCAAGAACGAATATGGCAGACGCAGCGCCAAATGGCGGACTCTGATTGGACAAGAGGCTACTTGTATTGTAAGCATACCCAACGCGGCTCCCTCAGCTTGAGTATGATGTACTGGAGAAGATAATAAAAGGATTGCCCTGTCATCCTCGTTGTTGTTGTTCTCTCACCGGTCTATGTCATGCGACATTATACAGGGTACATGTTCATTGAGAGAGAGAGAGAATTAAGGTATAACGTCGCATTTCGCAATATTTCATCTAAAAAGCGACATGGACAAAGAGTATGCACATGGATTGGAAAGAGTACATGTAGAATGACATGCACAGAGTACATTTACATGGACAAGGAACATGTATATTGACAGAGTACATGTACATGAACAGATTACACGTACAGGCAAATAGTACATGTACAGGCACATAGTACATGTGCATGGATATGCACAGAATACACGGACAAGAGCAGAGTACATGCATTCTGTGCATGGAAGCCACCTGTATTGTGAGAACTTTCGGTTCCGGTCACGTGACAGTAAACATGGAAAAACCTGGATGTAAGATGAGGACCCGGATGTAAAACCACAGTACCCGGATGGAAGACGGAGGAACGACGGGAAAAACCCACTGGCCAACCGCGCATGCGCAGATTGGCGCGGCTTCCAATGAAAACAAGCCAGTCTGACCCACGAGAGCTTCAAAATGATACCCCACACGGTTCATTTGACCAGGGATGGTCCCTGAATCACTGAACAAACCTCCACGAATCCCCAAAATGCCTGCTTTCTATACTACGGCCAGACTGCGCATGCGCAAAATGATGAAACCGGACGATACATTAGTCCAGTCGGATCCCACTCACTCACTCACTCACTTACTCAGTCACTCACTCACTGTCGTTAGTGCGTATTCCTCCTTCTCCTCCTCCTCCTTCACTCACTCACTCACTCACTCACTCACTCACTCGCTCACTCACTCACACTCACACTCACTCACTCACACACACGCGTGCATACACTCATTGCGCATTGCGCCGCAAGGTCAATAGGGCTCGAAATGCGCTTTTATACTACTAATCCTTCCTTCACTGCCCCAAAGTGCTCATTTTCGCTACTACTCGTACTGATGACGTCACCAATGACGTCACAGATACTGTGGACATCCCTCAAATCGTGGTCTCCACCACGGAAACTACAAGATGACACCTCCCATGACGCATCACGACCAAGGATGGTATGGTCCATCTCTACACCAAATACCTTCATTCACTGCCCAAAATTGCCCACTTCCGCTACTACTCATACTGATGACGTCACCGATGACGTCACAGATGCTGTGGACATCCCTCAGATCGGTATGTACATCCCGAGAACTTCAAAATGACACCCCACACGACGCATTCGGACCAAGGATGGTCCATCTCTACACCAAATACCTTCCTTCACTGCCCCAAAATGCCCACTTTGGCTACTACTCCTACTGATGACGTCACCAATGACGTCACAGATGACGTGAACATCCCTCAGATAGGGGTCTACACCACGAAAGCTATAAAATGACACCCCACACGACGCATTCGGACCAAGGATGGTCCATCTCTACCCCAAATACCTTCAATCACTGCCCCAAAATGACCACTTACTACACCCAACTGCGCATGCGCAGATTGACAAGACTTGCAATAATAAACACGCCATTCTGACTCTACCCTACAAAAGCTTGACTTTGACACCTCCCACGACCCATTTGGTCCATCTCTACCCCGAAAACACCCCACGCACCCCCCAAAATGCCTGCTTTCTATACTATGGCCAGACTGCGCATGCGCAGAATATTGAAAACGGATATTACTCCAGTCGGATGCTCCTCCATGAGAGCTTCAAAATAAGACCCCATACGACACCACCGGATCAGTAGGGGCTCACATAGATCCCAAAACGTCCACCCAGTATGGACCTATCCACAGAGCCAGTATGGGCCTATATGGCATGTGTTCTGCATGGCGAGACGTGAAAAACAAGACCAAACAACCCATAGTAAAACCCACAACAAATTTCCCAGTATGGACCTATACCCCCATAGCCAGTATGGGCCTATATACAGACCTACCCGGTACTTTTCGAAAATTTTCACCGCTTAACTTCGAGACCCTTCTCTCGAAGCGAGACTTGAAAAACAAGACCAAACAACCCATAATGAAACCACAAAAAAATCCCAGTATGGACCTATACCCCCATAGCCAGTATGGGGCTATATTCAGGCCTACCCGATACTTTTCAAAAAATTTCACCGCTTAACTTCGAGACCCCTCCCATCATATTTTTCTTGGCGAGACGTGAAAAACAAGACCAAAGAACCCATAGTAAAACCCACAAAAATTTTCCCAGTATGGACCTATCCCTCCATAGTCAGTATGGGACTATATACAGACATACCCGATACTTTTAAAAAAAATTCACCGCTTAACTTTGAGACCCTCCCCATCGTGTTCTACATGGTGAGACGTGAAAAACAAGACCAAACAGCCCATAGTAACATCAAAAAATCCCCATACCCCATACAGGCATTTCCCCGTATATTGTATAATACAGGCCCCTATTGTAGAGGTAAAGTCCGTGTTCCGCTTTTTACATGCACCCATTATTCCACCCTGCCTCTAGAGGGCAGCACTATCGATGCCGCGTCCCCACAGCAATCAGAGCCGCCATTTTTGTTTGTTGATCTTTGCGAAGATGTACTGGACAATAAACGCTCGACCCTGGGGTCGCACGGATGCTAGACTGATCCTAATAACATGGTACAACACCTATAGATTATATTTATTACTATAAGTAGAGCCCCCAACGGCCGTATGAGCTGCCACGCGAATTGCGTGTGTAAACACAAATTATGTGGTAGCGGAAAAGGTCATAAAACTTGAATTTCTGCCTTAATTAACTGTGAAAATTACTTGGACTTTGGTGTAGAGATTTGAATTAGTCCATAAAATGTTTCGTCATCGGCAGAGAGCAGTTCTGGAGTTCACTTCATTTTGCACACGCGTCTGGTCGCCGTGGAAAATGGCGACGCATTTTTAAAAGTCCTCAACTTGCATGATCTCTTACGATATGAGCCAGTGGGATTTTCCCTTTCAATTTGGTCTTAAAATTCTCATAATTTCTCACAGAATATCGCAAGAGTATTAACTCCGTTTTTTCATAGCCCGTTTTGCGGCCCTTTTGCGTGACCGCGAATGCTGTCTCCGATGAGAATGACCGAGTTAACAGTGGTAGTCCGTTATTTAAATGTTCGTGTCATTGTTCTGACTGGCACTGGCTCATGTCGTAATCCCGAATTTATTTAGACTTGTACGTCCCGCGAAGAGCAAGACGTCTTGTTGTTCAACGTAACCAAGGGTAACGAGGTCATGACACCAGATGGCGTCTCCCGTTTAAAATGGCGGCGCTCTTTTGATAGCGTTTGTTGAGGTTGAATGCTGGCGAAAAACGATCTATTTTGCTATAAATTTTGCGCTATTGTTACTGTTTAATGTATAAATTAATATGTGATATCTCAATGTATTACAATGTCAATTTACACGACGTCTAAGACAGTAAATATCTCGCAAGTCGTTTGGTGGTTTACCATGGAATTCTCCTTACCACGTCCAGCTGGTACAGCATGCGGTTGACGTCTTCGCGGGTATTGAGAAAACAGCTCCACTCATGTTAGTAGTAATCTCCCTTGAATTGAACTTGGAAGCATGGACTAAACTTGCGATTTGAAACAAAGCAGTTGAAATGTTCAATTTATTTCGCCAGAATAATATTTCCTAAAATGTTTTATGATTAAAAAAAAAATAATAGCGTATAAAATAGTCGTGATGAAGTAAGTTTTATCAGTCTGTGTTACTTTATTTTATTTTGCAACAACAACAACAACATTTCTTTAACTCCATTCACTCAAATGTTTTTCCTTCTGGCTGACAATGGTGCTTCATCTACTTTACTACAGAATGAACAAAAGGAAATGTGGGCTCTTCAACTGATTTGATTTAAAAAAATTATCAATTAATTTATTTCTTATTAGAAAATTAGAATATACATCATCAAATAAAATGAATGTTCCATACCGAGTAAGACATTTATGGAAATTAACTCCTCATTAATGAGTGTCAGTGGGCAGAGATAATTATGTGGTGTGGCAATGTTCAGGTTGTCCATGGGTTCAATCTTTTTCTCAATAAAATTCAAGTTCACATTTAGGAATTTTGGTGACATTTGATACCTGTTTCAATGCAGGTACCCTGGTACTATAGGAAAAGAAAGGAAAAAGTTATTGCAGAAATTTACTTATAATTGTGTACAATTTACCCATTAATCTCCCATTGTTTTAACATAGACTGATTTCCGATAAACCACTGGAATAAAATAACTTGAAAAATCTGCATAAAATCAAGTTTTGATTCCTTTTCGAAAATTTAAAAAGCGTTGAACTCTAAAAATGCCTCCTATGAAATCAAATCTAAACTAGTCCAAAATAAATAAGATGAAAAAAATGTTGGGGTCTCTACTATAAGTCTTCCTTCCCATGGTTTCAGGTATTTTTTTCGACCCTCCCCGCTTCAAAGTCACGCTCGATCGAGTCACACTCCCGAGGTCACTTCCCATCGCGTGACCTTTGCCGGAACTATAGTGACCTTGACCTCTGTGACCGCCACGTGACCGCCCCATGACCTCCTCATGACCTCCACGAAAGTAGGTCAATGCGGCTTTATCCGTGTTTTATATACCACTACCTTTATCTCTGACGTTTTCTCGTACCGGTAATTTTAATATATATATTCGAGGCGATAAAATGCCAACTCCACTTAACACCCGTATCCATTATTTTGGATACAGTACAGAAAGCCTTGAACTACCACAACAACTCCACCAAGTGACTCAACAACTACAGAAGAAACTTTATGCCAATATATTGGCACGATATGTCTTCCAGCGAACCAGAAAAGTTCGAAGGCAATATAGAAAGAATATATGGAGGCATACCCACAACGCTACTGAAGAAGTTAGAAACATTTACGGTACGAAGAATACTTATCCGAGAGTGGAAAACTAACTTGAAAGATAGGAAACTTTCCGATGCAAAAAGATAGCTGGAGCACGTATTTTGCATATGGATACTCCATTCATTCCTTCAAAAGTTGGACAACATATCGATGGATCCGAATAACAAACTCGGAAAGATATTAAAAACGAAATATTCATAAGTCGACTAAGAGTTGAAATATAAATTCTATAAAATCAACACCGCCGATATATTTGTATCACAATATTCACGTATAGACGACGATGTGAGTAACACCATTTCCAATGAGAACACTGGAGACATCAAACGAAACTACTGGAAATAAGGACGAAAGACAAAGTGGTCAAGCCGAAAAACCCCAATTGATATGTTTCAAAATGGTGGAATGGCTGACATCGTTACCATCAGAGAATACCCAGTCATCATATTCCAATATCGCACAGAGCACTCCGCAGAACAATCCCGGCGGACAGCGATATCAACCAATCCAGGCGTCTAACGACCACCGAAAAACACCCGAGCCGTTGACACCAATATTCCGCTGCTAAACAGAATAGAGAATCACAGACCAAGTGGGACGGCTTCCATCAACCGTCAATGTCAGAATAGCTTTGGTCCGAACGAAGGGCTAACATTCGATGGAACAACAATGAGACCACAAATTATCGACGCACATAAACCAACCATTGGAGAGAACGCTCTACGTGCACATGAAAACGGTAATGGACATAAAAATGTATCCCGGAGTAATACAGACAACCATTTTTAGACCAATGCCAGCCCCGATATCGCGGGGCGATTGAGAGAGAACAATACAAATTACCCAAGGTGATTAATTCATTTTCTTATAAACTTAGACAAGAAGAAATCAGTATTCTCACGTAAGGTCTGAAGTTCACACCAACGCACCAAGTCTCACAAGGAGCCCCCAAAAGGAAGCGACAGATATTTAGGACGATATTTTTTTCTCTCATTATTTTGGGATTACGCTATCTTAGTATTACAACGCATATAAGGGAAGTGGGAAGATGTGCCGACATACTGACAGACATACTGGCAGTATCTGTTTAGCACAGATACTAGTGCTAAACAGATATAAAAGGTTGCTGTACTAAGATAGTGCAATCCCAAAATAACGAAAATACTGCAATACGATCAGATTAAAATGGCAAAAAAATATCTTGGAATCAGCTATCTCAGCTATCAGATAACAATGACAAAACAGATCTTATCCAAACGATACAATTTGGCTCTGATGTATAGTCACGTGCTAACCAAATGTGAACAATACAATATTAAGGATTTTGATTTTAAAATCAGTATTTGTTAGGGATTACCTAAAATTCACAAATCCATAACTAGTAAAGGAGCTGTTGAACAATAAAACACTTAACAGGTCATCCTTTTACGGCCAGAAGACCTAAACTCCAGGCTTAATTTGTTTCCGGACCAGCATGCCCTACACATAGAATAAGTTACCTGGTAGACATACTCGTGAAACCATACACCAAACATATAAGTAGTTATGTAAGAAATGATTTAGATTTCCTTAACTGTGCACCAGGACATGTACCGTCAGCTACTATGCTTATCAGATTTGACCTCCCGTTATTTATAGCAACATACCGCATGAGTTAGGGCTGCCATTTAATACTGGGTCGATGATCATCCCGAGGCTTTGGAATGCAGATTTACCAAGGAGTTCTTATTGGAAAGCATTCAATTCATCTTGGAGAACGACACGCTTCATTTTAACAAGATGCTTTTTTGCAAATTTTTTGCACACAATTGGAACAAAATAATTACCCACACATACGCCACAATAATTTGAGTGTATCTTGACGAAAACATATTTGATGCCGTGGGTAACAAATATGGTCCACAAGAAAATACAGCTGTCAGAAACGTATGGAAAAGATATTTGGACGATTGTTTTCTCTGATGGCAGGAGTCTACATGTCTGATGTACAAACCGGCTATAATATTTTGCAAACGCTGCATAAATATCACCTTTCTCGACATTTTGATAACTAAATTCGAAAACAAACTAATCAGCGATTTGTATCATAAAGCCACCGATACTAGACAATATCTTCATTTCAAAAGCAATCATGTAAGACATGCTAACATCCATATTCCATGTAACATTTCCCGTCAGATTGGCACCATTCTGACAGAACCGTACTTAAGAGAAAAGAGGCTTAGTGAACTTGAAAAAGATTTGGGAAGTAGGGTTTCAGAAAGAGATTATTATGACAGGCCTGAAAAAAAACAAGTCACATGACATTACATTTTTAAGAACCCCAAAGCTCAAATCAACGAGTAAAACATGGCTTTCGTAATCACACACAATCCGCATAACAAAGACATATATTCCAAAATTGTACAAAATATGAACATACTGCAAAACGCAAAATGATTTAAAGGATTAGGAGTATTTTACTTAAAAGCCAGAGACAGGCTCCAAATCTGAAGAAGCTCCTAACCCGTGCCGCATATGTAGAAAACCCAGCACATCTAAAGTCACAAAAAGGCACAGACGCTCGATGCGGTACATGTGAATACCTGATTGAAGGCTCGTCATTTTCATTTAAGAATTCGAGTTGTGTCTCTAGAGTAAAGAAAAACATGAGTTGTAATTCTTGAAAGGCGATTCGTGTTATTAAATGTAGTGAATGTAATGCAAATTAAATTGGTCAGACAACAAAGCTTAGAGCTCGCTTTCGAGTGCATAAATAAGAAACACTCACTGCCTCTCTCGGAAATATTTTTTGTATGCAAGCATACCAAGAAATGCGGCCAAGATAATTTCAAAATGTTCCCTTTCTACAAGATTACTTCAACTACATCGGTACAGCGATGGTTGGCAGTTATCTTCCTTCATCAAACAAATGATTTATATCCTTTTTATATTCATAGTCAGCTAATACTGCTAACTTATTATGCTGACAGCCGATTACCATTCGGAACTGCCGAACGGAAATCTACGAAGGGACCCGATTTACTGCAACCGGAGATCAACGAGAAGTTGCGATAGACCCGATTGTGATGACTGAAGTTGTTATCTGCTCTGGGCTTGTTCAGGCCTGGAGGCTACTTCACCCCCCCCCCCCCAATATTTTTTTTACCGCTTCATCTAGGTGGGCGAATTTTTTTATTTATGTGTTTTCTTCGCAAAAATTGCATCACAAAATAGTAAATAATTGATGGAAAAACGACGAAACATCACTTTTATGGTACCCACATGGCCGTCATTTTGAATTTACCCATGCCCCAAATACAAAATATCACAATTACAAGGTGCTCTGTAATGCCACCGAGCCCAATTTGTAACTTCTTCGAATTGTCGTGACCTCATAAATGGTAGTTCTTTTAACGTGAGTACGTTATCGTGTGGTACCGCCCTCTATCGACCCCTCAAGTTCAAGAGAGAAGTCATACGTTTGGATAGTATACAGCGTTTTGCTATGAAACATGGACGGCTCCCTAATATCCGGTATGTACATATTTCCTCATATTGGTGAATATTTGCCTGAAGGCCGGATTAGATTAATTATTCTGAATTACTAAATCAGTAGGCGACTTTGTTGTCATTATACCAAATTTAAATCATGGTTAAAAAAAACGTTACGTAGACGATCTCCTTGCTTTGGATAACTCTTATATAGGCGACGCAGAGAGCGATATATTTGTATGGAATGGAGTTAGCTCAATCTTATCCCGACTTTGCGAGGGACGATTAATGAAGTGAGCTCAATCTCACCCCGACTTTGCGAGGGACGATTACAATGGATTGGTGAAATATATAAGAGGTGGGGAAAGTTGACGACGTCTGGCGAAACAACTCTTTCACAATGGAGACATTTTACCTAGATATTTTTTCTCGGTATCTAGAGTTTGCTAGAACCTATCAATGCGGCCGTTTCTATCGACGCTATAAAACATACACAGAGACTGGTTCGGCAAGGTTATGCAGTGTAGTGTGTCTTATCTTTGGCACTACGTGTCGTAGCTTATGTCTAATTCCACCCGAACCGAGAAATATCATCGTTTATATATCGGTACATTATTTTTTCTCTTCCCCTTACGAATGAAAGAAGTAGAAAAAATTATATACACTAGAAATAAAGAAAAGAAAAAAAAATCAATAAACAAATAGAAAAAATAATTCTCTCATTTTTTACACTGATGGTTGGGGCGGGCGGGGTCGTCTTTAGTTTGAACTGTATTTTTCATCAAGGGTATTTTCACATTAAAAGATGATCCACGGTGCTGGCGTCTATAAATGCTGGTTTAATGAGGCAAACGAGGATTCTAAAACTATTTAGCCTTGTAGTATCGCCTCACATGTATCGATAAATCCCCAAAAGTTTTGTGACCAGCGAACGAAATCGAACTTTAAAAAACGATATTGAATCAAATGAGAAAATTCTTACCTGGATGAAATATAGCTCTGCAGCGAATAGTTCCACAATTGTCCAAGATCACCGTGATGTACTTCACCCTGGATGATTGGCGCTGTACTGTAAGGCGCTATGCAACTGGAGACTATAAGTACATTTTGTATGGAGGCGTGGCCGTCGTCTACACTACCACAGCCATAATTACTGAATATCTCGAGCAATCGGCATTTGAATGGAGTGCGTCGGTTAGGTCCATATATTTAATGTTTTTTGAATGAGCTATATTTCAGAAAAAACGTGAAAGATCAACCTGATGATAATAAATTTGTTCTTCTTTTTCTATGGTCCACAGACATTCCCCCACCGGATTACAAAGAATTATTCGCACACAATGGATTATTTTCTGAGGGTTTATATAGAATTAAAACTTCATTCTGTGGAAGAATTCCCACACACCAATTTTGTTTTGAAGGTATATTATATGAGTCTGAGTGTTTAAATATTTTTGATGAATGCTTCAGAAGTTAGCAGCGAGGAAATTTGAAGGCTAAATCTTCACAAACCGCACCATTGAAAGATTAGCTTTAAACCCTATCTGGCCTGGGCTTTTTGGGACCTGTCCAGGCCGGAGGGAGGGAGGCGGGGGGGGGGGGGCCGAAATTATTTTTCTTACCCCTTGAGCTTGGGAGTAGAAATTTACCACACAATACCTTTGGGCCAAGCTCTGCAAGAAAATGTAAAGCAATCCAAAATGGCCGCTTTGATGACGTCACAGTGACGTCATCTTCAGAAACGGCATTTTATGGTCGATTTTTCGGTCAGATTTTTCCAATTGTTATTTATATAATTTCTCCGCAAAACGTGCATGATAAATTAGTAAGATTTTACCCACTTTTTTTCGCGGAAAAGCAGAAATTTTGTAGAAAATTGACGAAAACATCACTTTTCTGGTACCCCATGAGGCCGCCATCTTGAATTTACCCATGATCCTCTCCTCGGGGGATCATGGAAATAGGCTCAAAATGACCCCAATATGATAAACTATAAAGTCACGGAGTGTCAGCTCTTTGTCGTTTCGGAGATGGCGCAGAAAGTTTGGGGGGGGCATTTTGAGCCCCCCCCAGGCCTGGTAGGGTTAAAGATATATCAGTCGTTATATACTGGGAAAAACCAACATTTCTTCCTGTCACGGTTTTCTCACTGGTTCCTTCATCTTTAGTATATGCCCGTTCAGTATAGCTGATGGGCCCCCATTCATTTGGCCTCAAATCCAATATTACAGCTAAAATTCAAAATTACCGCCATTATCCATTGAATCGCACATAGTTCTGCTCGAAATCAATTTTCTAATTTTCTGGTCGTATGTTAGACTATGCATAATTATTTTATTTTTAAAACATTTGCAATTGGTTTAAAACCCAATATGGCGGCCAAAGTCCAAAATGGCCGCCAAACTCTACTTAATCTCACTTGCATACACATTTTGGTTGGAAAATCTATGTTGTGCCTATGAAATTAGTTTCTTTTCTGGTTGCATGGTAGGACTAATCAAATCCCTTTATTTAGTGTAATTTGTAGTCGACAAAAAATGCAATATGATCGCTGAAAACCAAAATGGCCGCCAAAAATAATTGAACTGGATAGTTGCTGTTTCTGTTCGGCCAGACTGTATGTCTTGAAATTCGGCCTAAATAGTTGCTTAATACATTTAGATTCATATCGATGCTCTCGATGTGTAAAGTCATGTAGTAGCCTGGTCATGGTGCAAGGGTGATGTCATGATGCGCATGTACAATCTAGGAGTAGTAGAGAAATGGCATTTCTTGACTGCTGTGTGTTTGGGCGATCTAGGGGCCATCCTGGCTCGAAATATAGCATACAGGGTGTAATAAAGAAGCTCTCATTGTGTAGAATACGACTCGAGTGCTGTCCGCATGATTGTTATGGGAGGCAGATACGCTCGAGGTATCCTGGACTACCCGAAGAGGCTTAGGGATGAACCAGAGCGCAACACAAGTACCGTTTCTCAAAGTGTGGCTTCTGACTGGACAAGAGCCAACACGGCCGACGATGCGTCGGATACATGGACAGTAACATATGAGAATTGTAAACTCGCCCAACGCGCCTCTCCTAGGTTGGGTGTGATGCACACTACCTAGGTCCATCATGCCCTGCCCACTATAACATATCGCCCACGGTACCCCCCCCCCCCCCACTCACCAGCACGGCTATTTAGATTCAGGAGGGTCCATCTATCACTAAACATGCTCATGCGTACCCCAACAATGTCCTATGTCTCTACCACTCCTCGTGTGTGCATGACCACACCAGTAGTATCTTCAACAAAACACCCTGCACCCATGGCCGACATGACCGCTTCTATGGTTTAGTTTATAGGGGTAACGACTTAATTCAATCGTATTTGCATCGTTTTCTACAATACTCCAACTTGAAGTTATTATATGTAGACATATCCTCTGACAGTTCATTCTGATAGCTCAATTTTCGATACCAAATATATATTTTCCTCACTTTTTTTCACCAATTTAATTAAACTTTTGTATTGCCGTATAGGAGAAAAGATAATCCTAGAAACCTTTTAGGGACCATGAAAACTCAAAGTATTGGAAAACAATATGCCCTCAAGGTGATAATACTGCATGATGATATCTGCACAACAATAGCTAAGAATGTTCCAGGCAAATCCCATGTTACGTCTACAGCGCATGTTTTTATCCCACAACGAAAACTATAGTATTTAAAGGAAATTTAATGGAAAAAGAAAATGTAAGCTTTTAAGGAAACTGTTGAGAACGAATTTTTGAATTGGATAATGTCTTTTCCAACTTTTGAGACAATACGAAATCAACAAAGTAACGCTGGCAAACTGGCTTCGTGAAATCAGATTTCACCTCATGGCTATGGTATTCCATGTTGGCATCGTACTATCTTGAAGAGAAGCCTTGTGGCGCCTTATTTTTTTTTTGATTTTCCGATCCAACGTTGTTTCAGAAAACTATCGAGACATTTTTGAGAAGAGGACATTTTAGCTGCTGAGAAAATATGACATTTTTTTTTATAAAAATAGAGGCATTTTCATAGAATTCCTACCAAATCTCATATATTAGAGTAGGGTTAAACCATTAAGGTAGACCATATAAATTCCTAGAGTAGACAAAATTAGGCCCGATGACCCCTGAATTGTATCCTTTATTTTGAATGTTGACGTCCAAATATAAAAAAATGGACTTTATTTTCAAATTGTGTAGAGCCTCTTTGGCAATGTAACGCTCAATCTTTCATCGGTAGGGCTCGTTGATTGTCACACAAGCTTTCCGAATAACTATTAAGTTTTTGTGTCAATTCTCTGTTCATATACGTAACCAACAGTATTACTAAACCCGATATTAAGCATTTTTTGTAGTACTTGGTTTGGTGGTTTTGACTTATACGATCGTACATTTGGTATAGCCAGCAGGCGTCGTCCATAAACAAATTCCGATTCAATACCTTTTAGCTGTTTTGCACCCGAATCATTTAAAATTTTAAAATGAAGGAGCTATAGGGAAGAAGCTGTCCTAACTTTTTAATGAAGCTATAGCAAGACAACTGACCTGGATATCACATGGTTAAGACTGGCAGCGAGACCACCCCGACCATCCCAGTCGTTTCCTGGGCTCTGGTTTTCACAATCTAATGCAACACGTTTTTGTCCATCTATTCCGAGGAAATTGCCTTAATAATCTTCTTCTGCGTTGGCAGAATTCAGTTTTATTCCATTTTCAGTTATTTCGTTACCGCGCATTTCCTTGTCCAAGGATCGTAATAATGTTGAGGGTAAAAGGAATTTGAGCCAAAGCGACCAGGTTGGAAATTTTCAAAACAGGACATCGTGACTCATTCGTTTTTTTCTGACAAAATTTTATATCGCCTTTGAAAAATTCTCTATATCGATCAAATGTTTTTAAATTCTCCACGGAAAAAGTCGAACTAGTTTTGAAGACGCTTTCTTGTTCATGATCAAACGAGGGATGAACTTCTGATCAGGGTACCTTTCAGTGTACCGTCGAACAAACAGCAGTGGAAAACAGGTAAGTAACATGACATGCAATGTATTGTTTTGAGCTATCGATAATTGCTTCCCCATTCATTACACAGGGCAGTACTAGTGTAACTAACGTCACAGGATCTACGAAGTAGGGTTTTGGAGGCATGAAGACATATTTTTGCCAATTTCGAGGTTTATAGTTCACCTAAGTACTATCAAAAGTACGTCAGCCAAGAACTTCCTGGTAACAGTCCCCTAATGCACGTTCATGCCAAAAATCAAGGTTCTAATGTCAACGGATCTCCTTATTTGGCCGGAGAAAGGATTCGGATGGACGGACTTACTCATTACCGGTCAATTTGCAAATGAGAGCCTACTTCGTAGGAAAAGACGATTGTTTCGCACATGTCGTTTCAAGAGAAATTAACGTTCTCCTGTATCAAGCGTCTTTGCTTTAAAGATTTCATAGTAATAAATTTCGACGAGAAAATGTTGAGTGGAGAAAGTTAATTGCCTAGGTTCTCCTGACGACAGCAATGGTGATCATTCTGCTTTTTAGATAATTGTCCGTTGAATGCCATGTAGCGTCCGCTAAACAAAGAAAAATCGATTCCGACTCATTAATATTTGAAGCCAAGATATAGTGTCCCAGTAAATTAGCAACAACTGTTTTTTATCTGAACATTGAAACTGGGCATTTAATGATGGAGCACAGAAAGAGTATTTATGGACTTCATGAAAACATCGTTATAGTTGCTATGCTTTTTGGATGAGCAAACTTGATACGCCAAGTATCAAAATAGTCCTGCAATCATCTCAATCTCCCGAGTATTTAATTATTTAAGGCAGTCCGTCACGTACATTTTAAGCAGCGAGAATGTGCCTAAACTTTTAGTAATAACTCGTCATGTTAAGATAAGATGGACAATGCAAGTAAAGGGGGGTCACCATACAATTTGTAGACACAGTGCACATGAACAGCTGCAATAAAAGCGCGTCTAAGTCTACGTCTTAGAATCCTCCGTATTCTAATCTAAATGTGAAGTGCCGAGGGAGACTTCTGTGGAGTGATGTGGTTGCCTTTTAGTCGCCATCAGTATTTCCCTCCTCTTACCTATACCCATCATTCATGAATGTACCTACATTACAAAATTAGTAGGAAAGTACTTTTCATGTTTAGGGACATTGCACCCCCGAGGCAGTTTTGTACACTCCTTCATAATTTGTCTTCCGTAGCAATAAATATTCAACATAATAATAACAATGTATATATTTTATGAAAGCTTATGTCCCGTTGCTACTACCGCGTAGAAAATATTAAAAACTAAAAAAATGAAAACAATAACCTCCATTATTCAGTTGAAATTATGTGAAAAATGTTTAATATATTTCAAATTTGATGGTATACCTTGATCAAAGACTACTATATAGAACTAGAAAACGGCTTCAAGTTTTAGTTCGGCTTAGTTTTTCAATTATTCAACTTTTAATGTAGAAAGTTATAAGATACTCAAATTGTGTCGATTCATTTTAGTTGAAATGCTATAAAAATAGAACTAGACAGAAATTGAAAAAAGTGAGACGCCGTTTACTAGTTCTCGTTGACCATCAAATTTGAAATATGTTAAACAGTTTTCACGAAATTGCAATTGAAAAACGGAGGCTATTGTTTCCATTTCATTTTTTAAAATTTTGAATATTTTCTTCACGGTATGGGCAACAATTATGTAAATTAGATAAGTGAATTCATCAGGACATACGCTTTCATGAAATATATACATTATTATTGTTATGATGAATATTTTTTGTTACAGAAGACAAATTATCAAGGGGTGTACAAAACTGCCCCAGTGGAGTTACGTACCCCTAAAGCTCAACAGACTTAATTCTCTTCGCCAAATGTTCTCAAATTTACCATATGAGCTAGAGTGTATATACATCGTTTTAAATTTGAAATAAAAAGTCACCCGACTGTATCATCGAGCCTTTTCGGTCCTATATACATTGAGGGGTGGGGTGGGGAAATGAGGTGGAGACAGCAATAAGGCAATCGCAGCTATAAAACGATATCCCCCGTCAAGAACCTGAAGACCTTAATTGTCATTCAGAGTTAAATCTATTAACCTATGAGAACCGAGGCTTAGGAGCTTTTATAATACTGGTGGTAATAAAAGCCGGTGTTTCATGGACCAGGAGAGCCGTTAGAATAGAATAGAATTTATTTGCTAATTACAAGCGCCCATATAAGGCATGAAAATCACAGAATAACAGTTAAAGATTACAATTGATTTGACGAAATAATTAATCACATATAAATCACAGATTGACTTAGTTAATGATTGCATTTGATTTGCCAATGAATGAATAAACGAATACTGGGTGACACTGGGTGACACAGTCAATAGGGCCTACATGTATACGAACTACCCGCCAATAGCGGTCTTAACGAGCATAAAAGAAGCATAATGCTTAAGTTACAGATCAAATCACGCCTCAGTTCTGGTCTGAACGGCAAGTTCAACGAAGCCAGCATAATGTTTTAATATATAACTATCTTCACATATCATAAGCCAAATAAACATATCGTTTGGAGACAGGAGGGATACGGACGGATATTTTGTAAACACTAATTTTTTCAAATTTTCTCTCTCCTTTGAGTAGAGTGGGCATCGCATGACAAAATGAATTTCATCCTCAACTTCACCCAAAGAACAATTACCACATATTCGGTCGTTTGGATTTTTCCTTGTATATCGACCGACCTCAATTTCCAAGTGGTGAGAGCTAACTCTAAGACGCGTTAATTGTTTTCGACAAGATTCATTTTGAAGGATTTTAAGATAGGACTCTCTTCCAAACTTACTCTTGAATTTCCCGTATGTTCGTAGTTTACCCTCATTCTTAACAACGAATTGATCTACCTGAGTTTCCCAGTGGGATTTATATAACATTTGGAGACTTCTACGGATATTAGATATATTCAGGTTTGAGGGCTTCCTATTTGCCATATTTAAAGATTTAAGTATAAATTCCACAGAACTGAACCATGAGTTTTTGTTCTCTTCGTGCAGAGTTTTACTAACGGAAAGAGCTTGAAAAAGTAGTGAATCTACCGGCATTTCCGCAAGCCTTGACCAGAATTTAATAATGTGGCAGAAAATATCAATAAAAAGGGGGAAACGACCCAATTCACCAAGGCATGCTAAATTACAAGAACGCGAATGAAGCCCAAGAACATACTTACAGAATTTAGTGTTTAACTTTTCACAATCGTATTGATTTGTGACCTTGTCAAAACATATATTAACTGCGTTTCCTGAAATGAATGATTTATGTGGGGCTGACTCAGTGAGATACATAATTCTCTATTCACCGACTTTACCACGAAAATCATATGGATTAAGAATACTGACCAGCGATACGGATTTTTGAAACATCATTACGTATTGCTGGCATCACGGAAAACTGTTGACCGCTTCTCCCTTGCAGGAATCTAGCCTATGTTTATGTATAGGCCTACTAGGATTCTTTTTGATTTGGTGCCAATACTGTTATATTGAATTAGATCTAAATGGATGTGGAAATTCTTTAATGGACGAAGGTTGTATATTCTATGGCGGACTAGACGCTTGTATTTCACCAAAGATAAAAACCAACACACCCAAACTGACTGCATCAGGGATTATTTATTGAAGCTACCAATGCATTATGACAAAGAGTTACCTCCCGTATATATATCTATACATACACTGAAGCCGGTCTAGACCGACAAACCCGACAAAGCTGTAACTGCACTGCGCCAACAATGGCCAGGACCCTCAACCTCTGTAAATTAAGACTCTGCCTGAGCCAACATAACATTTTGTTATCAAATGTGGTCGGTTTATAAATGTTCCACGTTATTCCAACTCACACGGTACATCTTTTCGGTTGTTCGTAAGTTTATTTAAGCCATCACAAAGTTAGCATCCACCTCCCGTCCGTTAATAGACTGTAACGGTCGGTCGTTTCCGTACTTCGAGATGAGCCCCGACGAGGCTCCATGGCCCACTCTTAGAGCTCGCAAAATGCCCAGCTGAAACGGACGAAAGAAGAAAAATTAAATTAGGCGCTTAATAAACAATTAGAATATGAAAGGCGGCCAGATATCACTGCGATACAACTTTGAAGGTCAATATTGAGAAACCATCACCAGGCTCACCGGGAATTGTCGTTTCTAAGCGCCCATGTATGAAAGCTGATGACAGCGACGTACTTCGACAGAAGTCTTACTCTATGTAAGCAGTTCTCGTGTTAGGCTGATCAATGTATTAATACTTATGGTATATTTCAACTCGTTCTCGATTAACGAAATCTTCGGTTAATACATGTAGTATATCGTTAACGTACACGCTCTCTAAAAAAAGTTGAGTGAAATTTCACTCAAGCGTGGAAATTCATCTCACTCAAAACTCGAGATTTTCACTCAACTTGAGTTATTTTTCACTCAACTTGAGCTAAATGCACTCAAGCATAAGAGTGGAAATTCATCCCACTCAAGTTGAGTGAACTTGAGTGGTTTTAGCTCAAGTTGAGTGAAAAGTAACTCAACCTGAGTGAAAAGTAACTCAAGTTTGAGTGAACAGGTACATTTCACTCAAACTTGAGTGGAACAGTTCACTCAAGTTTTTTTAGAGAGCAATTACGGTGGCCTAAAGGGGATTCTTTTATAGGTAGATACTTCATGTTGGAGGGTATTGTCCGAGTTTTTGTGCAGCTAAGAAGGCTAAAGTCTAGATAAGACCTATTGTTGTCCCCAAACTTGGCTATTGTATGCATTGTCTCCTGATTCTTACATGGAGTATGAACCCTTTTATAGTTTTTTTTTCAAATATTCTTGTATTGCTTTATGATTTTCTTGGGGTTTTCTACATTTTTCGCCTATATTCTACAATCAGTTTCTAGTTTCAAATATTCTTGGAAAGGTTTTCACCGTGGTGGAATCCTTTCCACCGTGAGGGAAAGGCTCCTACCGTGGTGTAAAGAATTCCACCACGGTTGAACCGCGGTGAAAACGAGATTGTCAACATGGTGATTCTACCGCAGTGTAAACGTTTCCATCGAGGTGTAAACATTTTCAAGAATTTAGTTTGGTTTTCAGTGACAAAAAGGATTAAGAATTGTTAGGACATTACTTGGAATGCCGGAAATCTGAATAATTCGGTAAAACAAACAAGAAAGCGTCTGTAGAAAATAGGCGAAAAATTAAAGAAATCTCCAAAACCCAGAAAAAACTAAAAGAAAGTTGATGTCCCCTAAGGGTCACCGTACACCATAGATTTGTTGAGTCTCTCGTTGTTTCGGCCATCGCATAGTAGTGTAAGTAGTATATAGAGAGCAAAACGAGTTAATAGCGCCTCACTGCGCATGCGCAGAACAAAAAATGGGGCGGTTTTGGGGGTGTATTGGGGCGTGATGAGGCGAAATGGGGCGTGGCCTGAGTGCACAGGGTGAGTGGGTGGGTTCAAAATGGCGGCTACTTACAGTCCGCCATTTTGAACCCACCCACACACCAAAGGTCAATGAGTGCATATTTCCGGCAGAAAAAAAAAAAGTTCCGGCAAAAAAAAAAAAAAAAATGTATTCATGCGCGGTGATGCGGTTTGGCCGGGGTTTTGGCGGGGATTCGGTCTCGGGAAAAAGCTTCCGCGGAGAAAAAGTAGTCCCTAGATAAAATGGTCCGATTGGGGCGAGTGAGGTATCAAAGTGAAGCTTATGTGAAGGGGCATCTAATGGGCTGGATGTGGGGTTGAACTATTGGCCTTCTGCGCATGCGCGGTGGCCGAAGGGTATGAAAATAGCCGTGTTGGAGCTAGGGAAGCCCCTAAGGGTCCGATGGGGTCGAGTGAGGTATCAAACTGAAGCTTATGTGAAGGGGCATCTAATGGGCTGGGTGTGGGGTTGAACTATCGGCATTCTGCGCATGCGCGGTGGCCGAAGGGTATGGAAATAGACGTTTTGGAGCTAGGGGAGCCCCTAGTGGACCGATGGGGTCGAGTGAGGTATCAAAGTGCAGCATTCATGAAGGGGCATCTGATGGACTGGGTGTGGGGTTGAAATATCGGCATTCTGCGCATGCGCGGTGGC
>JAVTVY010005225.1:0-38083 GCA_036873755.1 Hanleya hanleyi
CTGCTCCCCATCAAGATGGTTGCCAATGTCCATCCTTGAAATCAAACCATCTGCATACTGAGTCTGTAACTCAACACCATACTGTGTTTTGTTTCTAACTTGGACCTCATTCACTCCCACGGAAACCACTTCTATTTCAGGTTCTTTGGAAGCCTGCTTGAGCACTCCCACTGGTGTCCGGGGTTGCAGATACACATCTGTACTGGAAAAGTTTGCAAACTGCACTGGAACTTTGCCGCTGCGGCTGACAGTAACAAAAGTCGGCCCAAGACGAGCTCCGTCTGGCAACACTGGTCCAGTTTCGTCCGGTTCAACCAAAGCTGAAAAATCACCGGCTAGTGAAGGTTTTACAGTACATTCTACCACCGTGATTGAACGAGCAGGTAGCAAGACTGGCTTCTTTCCAGCCACTCTGACCCTAGTCTCTACTTCCATATGTTCCCCAGAAACACTAGACTCCTCGTACATCGCAAGGATTCTCCTCCATTTTTTTGGTTTGTTGTGACCCGCTGGGGTACTGTTTTTCATCTCCCGAAAGATGTTTGACCCAATAACTATGGGAACATCCCTTTTGCGTTTTCCCATAATTCCATCAACATCTTTAACAACCAAGAAGCCCACCTCCTTTAATACACAGTCAAAGACTTACTGTCCACTTGTACAAAGTGTAATAGTGTTGACCGTAAACACACCTACAGCCTCCCGGAGCTTTGCCTGATTCACGATATTAGGATCGTAAAACTGGAACAATGTATCGGCATATTATCTTATGTTGCATATATTCCTGGAATCTCGCCGTCTAGTTAGTAATAAAGCTGTATGTAAAACCGCCAAACACCTTTTAGGTGTGTATTCTGGTTCATCGCATATTTCTGGAATCTCATCGTCTCTTAGTACTAAATCAGTATCTAACACCAAACTCCTTTTAGGAGTGTACGTAGTTAACATAACCGTTGCTGGAGACAGATCAACCCAAAGTGTGTAATAGTGTTGACCGTAAACACACCTACAGCCTCCCGGAGCTTTGCCTGATTCACGATATTAGGATCGTAAAACTGGAACAATGTATCGGCATATTATCTTATGTTGCATATATTCCTGGAATCTCGCCGTCTAGTTAGTAATAAAGCTGTATGTAAAACCGCCAAACACCTTTCAGGTGTGTATTCTGGTTCATCGCATATTTCTGGAATCTCATCGTCTCTTAGTACTAAATCAGTATCTAACACCAAACTCCTTTTAGGAGTGTACGTGGTTAACATAACCGTTGCTGGAGACAGATCAACCCGACACCATGCAGACAGACGAACACTCTAGCGTGTGGCGAAAGATGTGATTTCATAATATGTGATTTCAGTAATTCTGCATTCAGTGTTTCGAACCTCTTTATATCATTGTGATATCCGCGGGTTCTCATCAGGGTGTGCGGTTTAGTATAATGTTAGACTAATTCTTTGCACATACATATTTGCAGGAACCTTTTCCTTGAATATCGGAATTTAAACTGGGATGTACCAGTACTAATTTTCTGGAGGGCGTGCACCGGTTAGGTGTCTAATTCGATATTTTAATGTGATTATCAGAGCCTGCATCAAGTCATGGTAGGTGGGCATACACCGTGAAGGTGTCTCATTTGGTACCGTATAATAAAGTGCATATTAATAGAGCCTGCACCAATTTATGGTAGGTGGGCACGCACGGTATAGGTGTCTCATTCGATATATTAAAAGTTTAATGCATCTGTATAATATCAGAGCCTGCACCAATTTATTGTAGGTGGGCATGCACCGTCTAGGTGATTTCGTTCAGTATTCACTTTATAGGTGAACAGAACCATTCAACGCCGGACAGGTCTTCTCGTTCAGTATTCACTTTATAGGTGAAGGAACTGATCAACGCACCGTTTAGGTGTGGGAAATCAACATACGCTTTATAGGCGATGAGATTTGTTTCTTTCCTTTGCCCGACGTTATGACTGTCCGCTATGCTGGTTTTGGAATACTCTCAGCTAGCCAGCCCGCCATTGTCTTATATAAGGATAGCTGCTGGGCGCGCGGACCTTGGCGAAAGCACTGGAGAGAGAATCGTAAAATCCGTCCGTCATTTGCAGATTTGTGTTTCTTTTCCTAATGAAAAGTTGAAAAGCGGGCAGTAAAGCGCACTGTGCGTCCCAATAAATCGGCAAAATACGTACAAGTAAGTTTACTCTATACGTATACAGCAATTATGACTGGAATGTTCCAACTTCTTGGTCTACATGCTTGGTATACAGTAAATTTTCAAACAAATTCATATTGCATTGATATGACGTCGCAGTTTCCATAGCAAATTTGGAATCCAATGGAAATCACTTGAGAGTGTGTATAATATATATCATCTCCATTGATAAACTTGGTCGATATCTGTACTTCTTTCAATACCATTTCGCCATTTTCGCTGCATTTCTGGGTTTCTAGTGTCGAGCGCCTGCATGGTTGAGTAGCTGATCTGTCTCCATTTATCAGAATATAGAACGAGCCAAATGCTCATATCATTTGGCTTGTTGGGCTAAAATCCCACGAACGATAATGAAATTCCCATGATGGGCAGCGTTTTCTTCTGTATATCTGTAAATCCAATTCGCTGGTCTACATTTCAATAGCCATAGGTCCAACCATCTAATCTCTCATCATTCTATTGAAGAACATAGATTTTGTAGCTGAAATATCGCAGGTATTCAGATAAATATATAATACGGCTCTTTTCATCACGAATCCTCTGGTTCGTTTAGGTGTGGGAAATCAACATACGCTTTATAGGCGATGAGATTTGTCTCTTTCCTTTGTCAGACGTTATAACTGTCAGCTATGCTGGTTTTGGAATACTCTGAAATATCACAGGTATTCAGATAAATTTATAGTACTGCTTTTTTATCACGGATCCTCTGATTCTCGTTTCTTAGGTGGTAAAGAAAGCAAATATCATTCATATGATGCATCGGCATATACTTTAGGATGCGATTTCCGATTTCCTCCCTCTGCTTGTTCCGTATTGATTGGAAGTATCCATTACTTTGATGTAGGTTTATACAGGGCACGATAACATATACCAACCGCAGCTGTGTTGAGCGCATTTCCTCTTGATAATATCATGCGTATCTGTTAGTTCTTGGCTGGCTGTGTATATACGAACTCCCATGGTTTCGTATCCCCTATGTCGGGACCATTTTGGTTCTGTGTGTTGTGCATATTTACGCATATATCTTAGATAAATATCTATTTTCATTCGAATAGAACGGGAGAGAATATTTGAGTGGACTTTTGGCATTCTTGTATAGCATCACGCATTAATAATATATGCATATTTCGTAGCACTGGCGTTACGGCTGGTTTATGCGGACATAATGTTGAGGCCGCCTGATTTAATTTCAGCAAAACAACCAACTTTCTAGGTTTGTTGCACAACTCGCCAATCGATGACATCTCCGTACGCGATTAAATCGTCGTATGGGATTCTGATAAATATGTTAAAGCCTGTTATGATTTCGTTCAGCAAAGTGAGACGTAAAGTCTTCCTGACTGAGGGTAGTATAGTGAGTAACGCCGTTCAAACTGGATAATTTGTGAGTGGATGACGTCAGCCTATGTGGCTATGTTCTGGTTAGTGAATCCGACTCCACTCCAGGAAAACTGTAAGGATCAAGCGAGTAACTCGAAAAACGAGAAACCCATGATACACGTGTGAGGTCAGGTTGGACACAAGGTCCGCAAGCTCAGTGTAATAGTGTTGACCGTAAACACACCTACAGCCTCCCGGAGCTTTGCCTGATTCACGATATTAGGATCGTAAAACTGGAACAATGTATCGGCATATTATCTTATGTTGCATATATTCCTGGAATCTCGCCGTCTAGTTAGTAATAAAGCTGTATGTAAAACCGCCAAACACCTTTTAGGTGTGTATTCTGGTTCATCGCATATTTCTGGAATCTCATCGTCTCTTAGTACTAAATCAGTATCTAACACCAAACTCCTTTTAGGAGTGTACGTAGTTAGCATAACCGTTGCTGGAGACAGATCAACCCGACACCATGCAGACAGACGAACACTCTAGCGTGTGGCGAAAGATGTGATTTCATAATATGTGATTTCAGTAATTCTGCATTCAGTGTTTCGAACCTCTTTATATCATTGTGATATCCGCGGGTTCTCATCAGGGGGTGCGGTTTAGTATAATGTTAGACTAATTCTTTGCACATACATATTTGCAGGAACCTTTTCCTTGAATATCGGAATTTAAACTGGGATGTACCAGTACTAATTTTCTGGAGGGCGTGCACCGGTTAGGTGTCTAATTCGATATTTTAATGTGATTATCAGAGCCTGCATCAAGTCATGGTAGGTGGGCATACACCGTGAAGGTGTCTCATTTGGTACCGTATAATAAAGTGCATATTAATAGAGCCTGCACCAATTTATGGTAGGTGGGCACGCACGGTATAGGTGTCTCATTCGATATATTAAAAGTTTAATGCATCTGTATAATATCAGAGCCTGCACCAATTTATTGTAGGTGGGCATGCACCGTCTAGGTGATTTCGTTCAGTATTCACTTTATAGGTGAACAGAACCATTCAACGCCGGACAGGTCTTCTCGTTCAGTATTCACTTTATAGGTGAAGGAACTGATCAACGCACCGTTTAGGTGTGGGAAATCAACATACGCTTTATAGGCGATGAGATTTGTTTCTTTCCTTTGTCCGACGTTATGACTGTCCGCTATGCTGGTTTTGGAATACTCTCAGCTAGCCAGCCCGCCATTGTCTTATATAAGGATAGCTGCTGGGCGCGCGGACCTTGGCGAAAGCACTGGAGAGAGAATCGTAAAATCCGTCCGTCATTTGCAGATTTGTGTTTCTTTTCCTAATGAAAAGTTGAAAAGCGGGCAGTAAAGCGCACTGTGCGTCCCAATAAATCGGCAAAATACGTACAAGTAAGTTTACTCTATACGTATACAGCAATTATGACTGGAATGTTCCAACTTCTTGGTCTACATGCTTGGTATACAGTAAATTTTCAAACAAATTCATATTGCATTGATATGACATCGCAGTTTCCATAGCAAATTTGGAATCCAATGGAAATCACTTGAGAGTATGTATAATATATATCATCTCCATTGATAAACTTGGTCGATATCTGTACTTCTTTCAATACCATTTCGCCATTTTCGCTGCATTTCTGGGTTTCTAGTGTCGAGCGCCTGCATGGTTGAGTAGCTGATCTGTCTCCATTTATCAGAATATAGAACGAGCCAAATGCTCATATCATTTGGCTTGTTGGGCTAAAATCCCACGAACGATAATGAAATTCCCATGATGGGCAGCGTTTTCTTCTGTATATCTGTAAATCCAATTCGCTGGTCTACATTTCAATAGCCATAGGTCCAACCATCTAATCTCTCATCATTCTATTGAAGAACATAGATTTTGTAGCTGAAATATCGCAGGTATTCAGATAAATATATAATACGGCTCTTTTCATCACGAATCCTCTGGTTCGTTTAGGTGTGGGAAATCAACATACGCTTTATAGGCGATGAGATTTGTCTCTTTCCTTTGTCAGACGTTATAACTGTCAGCTATGCTGGTTTTGGAATACTCTGAAATATCACAGGTATTCAGATAAATTTATAGTACTGCTTTTTTATCACGGATCCTCTGATTCTCGTTTCTTAGGTGGTAAAGAAAGCAAATATCATTCATATGATGCATCGGCATATACTTTAGGATGCGATTTCCGATTTCCTCCCTCTGCTTGTTCCGTATTGATTGGAAGTATCCATTACTTTGATGTAGGTTTATACAGGGCACGATAACATATACCAACCGCAGCTGTGTTGAGCGCATTTCCTCTTGATAATATCATGCGTATCTGTTAGTTCTTGGCTGGCTGTGTATATACGAACTCCCATGGTTTCGTATCCCCTATGTCGGGACCATTTTGGTTCTGTGTGTTGTGCGTATTTACGCATATATCTTAGATAAATATCTATTTTCATTCGAATAGAACGGGAGAGAATATTTGAGTGGACTTTTGGCATTCTTGTATAGCATCACGCATTAATAATATATGCATATTTCGTAGCACTGGCGTTACGGCTGGTTTATGCGGACATAATGTTGAGGCCGCCTGATTTAATTTCAGCAAAACAACCAACTTTCTAGGTTTGTTGCACAACTCGCCAATCGATGACATCTCCGTACGCGATTAAATCGTCGTATGGGATTCTGATAAATGTGTTAAAGCCTGTTATGATTTCGTTCAGCAAAGTGAGACGTAACGTCTTCCTGACCACGAGGGTAGTATAGTGAGTAACACCGTTTAAACTGGATAATTTGTGAGTGGATGACGTTAGCCTATGTGGCTGTGTTCTGGTTAGTGAATCCGACTCCACTCCAGGAAAACTGTAAGGATCAAGCGAGTAACTCGAAAACGAGAAACCCATGATACACGTGTGAGGTCAGGGTTGGACACAAGGCCCGCAATCGCAGTGGTAAGTAATTTGACCGTAAACACACCTACAGCCTCCCAGAGCTTTGCCTGATTCACGATATTAGGATCGTAAAACTGGAACATTGTATCGGCATATTATCTTATGTTGTATATATTCCTGGAATCTCGCTGTCTACTTGGTAATAAAGCTGTATGTAAAACCGCCAAACACCTTTTAGGTGTGTATTCTGGTTCACCCCATATTTCTGGAATCTCATCGTCTCTTAGTACTAAATCAGTATCTAACACCAAACTCCTTTTAGGAGTGTACGTGGTTAACATAACCGTTGCTGGAGACAGATCAACCCGACACCATGCAGACAGACGAACACTCTAGCGTGTGGCGAAAGATGTGATTTCATAATATGTGATTTCAGTAATTCTGCATTCAGTGTTTCGAACCTCTTTATATCATTGTGATATCCGCGGGTTCTCATCAGGGGGTGCGGTTTAGTATAATGTTAGACTAATTCTTTGCACATACAAATTTGCAGGAACCTTTTCCTTGAATATCGGAATTTAAACTGGGATGTACCAGTACTAATTTTCTGGAGGGCGTGCACCGGTTAGGTGTCTAATTCGATATTTTAATGTGATTATCAGAGCCTGCATCAAGTCATGGTAGGTGGGCATACACCGTGAAGGTGTCTCATTTGGTACCGTATAATAAAGTGCATATTAATAGAGCCTGCACCAATTTATGGTAGGTGGGCACGCACGGTATAGGTGTCTCATTCGATATATTAAAAGTTTAATGCATCTGCATAATATCAGAGCCTGCACCAATTTATTGTAGGTGGGCATGCACCGTCTAGGTGATTTCGTTCAGTATTCACTTTATAGGTGAACAGAACCATTCAACGCCGGACAGGTCTTCTCGTTCAGTATTCACTTTATAGGTGAAGGAACTGATCAACGCACCGTTTAGGTGTGGGAAATCAACATACGCTTTATAGGCGATGAGATTTGTTTCTTTCCTTTGTCCGACGTTATGACTGTCCGCTATGCTGGTTTTGGAATACTCTCAGCTAGCCAGCCCGCCATTGTCTTATATAAGGATAGCTGCTGGGCTATAGCTCTATTCGAAAGCTAAGGATAGCTGCTGGGCGCGCGGACCTTGGCGAAAGCACTGGAGAGAGAATCGTAAAATCCGTCCGTCATTTGCAGATTTGTGTTTCTTTTCCTAATGAAAAGTTGAAAAGCTGGCAGTAAAGCGCACTGTGCGTCCCAATAAATCGGCAAAATACGTACAAGTAAGTTTACTCTATACGTATACAGCAATTATGACTGGAATGTTCCAACTTCTTGGTCTACATGCTTGGTATACAGTAAATTTTCAAACAAATTCATATTGCATTGATATGACATCGCAGTTTCCATAGCAAATTTGGAATCCAATGGAAATCACTTGAGAGTATGTATAATATATATCATCTCCATTGATAAACTTGGTCGATATCTGTACTTCTTTCAATACCATTTCGCCATTTTCGCTGCATTTCTGGGTTTCTAGTGTCGAGCGCCTGCATGGTTGAGTAGCTGATCTGTCTCCATTTATCAGAATATATAACGAGCCAAATGCTCATATCATTTGGCTTGTTGGGCTAAAATCCCACGAACGATAATGAAATTCCCATGATGGGCAGCGTTTTCTTCTGTATATCTGTAAATCCAATTCGCTGGTCTACATTTCAATAGCCATAGGTCCAACCATCTAATCTCTCATCATTCTATTGAAGAACATAGATTTTGTAGCTGAAATATCGCAGGTATTCAGATAAATATATAATACGGCTCTTTTCATCACGAATCCTCTGGTTCGTTTAGGTGTGGGAAATCAACATACGCTTTATAGGCGATGAGATTTGTCTCTTTCCTTTGTCAGACGTTATAACTGTCAGCTATGCTGGTTTTGGAATACTCTGAAATATCACAGGTATTCAGATAAATTTATAGTACTGCTTTTTTATCACGGATCCTCTGATTCTCGTTTCTTAGGTGGTAAAGAAAGCAAATATCATTCATATGATGCATCGGCATATACTTTAGGATGCGATTTCCGATTTCCTCCCTCTGCTTGTTCCGTATTGATTGGAAGTATCCATTACTTTGATGTAGGTTTATACAGGGCACGATAACATATACCAACCGCAGCTGTGTTGAGCGCATTTCCTCTTGATAATATCATGCGTATCTGTTAGTTCTTGGCTGGCTGTGTATATACGAACTCCCATGGTTTCGTATCCCCTATGTCGGGACCATTTTGGTTCTGTGTGTTGTGCGTATTTACGCATATATCTTAGATAAATATCTATTTTCATTCGAATAGAACGGGAGAGAATATTTGAGTGGACTTTTGGCATTCTTGTATAGCATCACGCATTAATAATATATGCATATTTCGTAGCACTGGCGTTACGGCTGGTTTATGCGGACATAATGTTGAGGCCGCCTGATTTAATTTCAGCAAAACAACCAACTTTCTAGGTTTGTTGCACAACTCGCCAATCGATGACATCTCCGTACGCGATTAAATCGTCGTATGGGATTCTGATAAATATGTTAAAGCCTGTTATGATTTCGTTCAGGAAAGTGAGACGTAAAGTCTTCCTGACTGAGGGTAGTATAGTGAGTAACGCCGTTTAAACTGGATAATTTGTGAGTGGATGACGTCAGCCTATGTGGCTATGTTCTGGTTAGTGAATCCGACTCCACTCCAGGAAAACTGTAAGGATCAAGCGAGTAACTCGAAAAACGAGAAACCCATGATACACGTGTGAGGTCAGGTTGGACACAAGGTCCGCAAGCTCAGTGTAATAGTGTTGACCGTAAACACACCTACAGCCTCCCGGAGCTTTGCCTGATTCACGATATTAGGATCGTAAAACTGGAACAATGTATCGGCATATTACCTTATGTTGCATATATTCCTGGAATCTCGCCGTCTAGTTAGTAATAAAGCTGTATGTAAAACCGCCAAACACCTTTTAGGTGTGTATTCTGGTTCATCGCATATTTCTGGAATCTCATCGTCTCTTAGTACTAAATCAGTATCTAACACCAAACTCCTTTTAGGAGTGTACGTAGTTAACATAACCGTTGCTGGAGACAGATCAACCCAGTTACATCCGGGTGAAACGGAGCTCCATTTAGCTTTTGTCCACTACTAATGTCCGTGTGTATTGTATTCGAAGTTACATTCTAGTTGTAATAACTCTTTGTTATTAAGTGCCGCTCTTGGTGAATTGACAATGGACACTATGGAATACCTTCTAATCTATTCGGTAAATCTAGTAGGTCTTTAATTGAGAATGGATTTCGCTGTTGCCTTTACTATGTTCCTTTAGTCGTGTTTCAAGACAACGCTCGGTTTTTCTGATGTAACTAGAATTACACCCAGGACAGGTAAATTGGTACACAACATCACTTCTAATGTCTTCGTACACTTCTCACAAAGCCAGTGAATATCATTGTTCATTGGAGAACCACTAAAGGCAGTGCTATTACATGTATCAACATCAAAGACAAGACCCCGCTAGAATTTAGAAGCCATGTTGTGTACCAATTTACCTGTCCTGGGTGTAATTCTAGTTACATCGGAAAAACTGAGCGTTGTCTTGAAACACGACTAAAGGAACATAGTAAAGGCAACAGCGAAATCCATTCTCATATGTTCAGTTGTGAGCACTTCAAACATATTAAAGACCTACTAGATTTACCGAATAGATTAGAAGGTATTCCATATTGCCCATTGTCTTCAGTTTTATTGTCTAACACTAAAGTTATCGACTCCACGGATCACTGGAATGTCTTGTTATTTATGAAAGCCCTAGCTATTCGGCGATCAAATCCTAAACTTAACAGTGGTGTGAAAGCTTCGCAAGAGCTACAGTTATTCAGGTAGACTACTGTTCATTATTTTGGAATTTTGTTTTCAATTTCAATTTTTATTTTATTTTTCCCCCATCAGTCACTGTTTAGATAACATAATACAACCATTCAGCATTTCTGTGGTGTGTGTATTCCTCGTCTTGCTAATTAATAGCCTATTATAATTCAGCATTTCCCGTTCTGTAACTATTCAATTCTCTATATTATATTTACGAGTTCAATCCAAGGTACCTTTGTTACGTTTCTCAAATCAACGTAATACATATTCTATTCTCTAATGTCAGTTTTACTTGTGTTTATTCCCCTGATTGACATTTCCGCTGCCACACTATACACACTCACACACCTCAATAAATCACTCACCCACACTATTAATCCTTATCAAATTATTGCCATTTTTGATTGTGTATTGCCAGGCCCATGTGAGGTGTGTATTCCTTGTCATGCTTTTGTGCCACTCATGTTTAAATTGTTGTGTTCATATATTCTCTGATTGGCTACTGCCATCTAATTTTGTGTATCAAACCATTTCAGTCTTTGTTAATCGTTTTTGTATACACTCTAAAAACGCAAATGTTAGATTTAACATCTAGAGGGTTGGAGGAGGGAAAGCATTTAGAAATTGTTGTATTCACCACTTTTAAGTGTTAAATGCAACATTTTAAGCTGTTGTATCCAACACTTAAAAAGTGGTGAAACAACAGTTTCTAAATGCTTTCCCCCCTCCAAACCCTAAATGTTAAATCTAACATTTGCATTTTAAGAGTGTATAAGAGCCTGCAATGCTGTTATATCACATCCTGAAGATGACAAATAAAATTTTGTTGAAATATTGAGACTGTCACCATGAGTTTACTAAGTTTATTCGGAGTTACTTTGCTTCTGCATGATGCCAAGCTTATCAGTGGATCAACACGATTCGGAGTTACATTCTTGTTGTAATATTTCTTTGTAATGTCCGTATGTATTGTATTCGGAGTTACATTCTTGTTGTAATACCTCTTTGTATTGTCCGTATGTATTGTATTCGGAGTTACATTGTAGTGTGTAGTGTATTAGGAGTTACAATCTTGTTGTAATATTTCTTTGTAATGTCCGTATGTATTGTATTCGGAGTTACATTCTTGTTGTAATACCTCTTTGTATTGTCCGTATGTATTGTATTCGGAGTTACATTCTTATTGTAATACCTCTCGTAATGTCCGTGTGTATTGTATTCGGAGTTACATTCTTGCTGTAATACCTCTTTGCAAGGTCCGTGTGCCTGTTATCGTCAGATCACCGAAGTTAAGCAACGTTGAGCTGGGTCAATACTTGGATGGGTGACCGGGTGCTGTACTGACTGGGCGGATCAGTGTCCAGGATAATAGGAACTGAGGCGATCACGTGTCCTGGCACATGTGGGTACCGTCGTGATATGACTGAAAAAAAAAAATGTTGAAAACGACGTTTAATCCTACTCACACACTCACTCGTGTATTGTATTCGGAGTTATTTGTTGTAATACCTCTCTGTAGTGTCCATGTGTATTGTATACTGGGTTACGTACTTGTTGTAGAATGTAGGTCATTTTCCCCCCCTGTCATTTCCCCCCCCTGTCATGTTCCCCCCCTGTCATTTTCCCCCCCTGTCATATTCCCCCCCTGGACATATTCCCCCCCTGTCATATTCCCCCCCTTATATTTACTTGTCCATATAGCTGTTGTGGGTTAAATATTTAGGTAATTTTTTCTTCCAATAAAATAATGCCAATTTTTATTTATCATAAACTGTTACAGGAAAGACAAATGTTGTTTTTTTAATGTAATTCCATCAATAAATTATTTAATCTTTTCCAGCGCTAAGTATGGATAATAAATAAATAAATAATAAATAACAATGAGTGATTAGTAGGAGATATAAATAGATTTAAAAAATTATTAAAAATTAAATTATTTTCTTCACAGATATATCTTTAAGTAGTCTTAGATAGGCACAAATTTTACCAACCAATAAAAAGTAACAGGGTATTTTGAATGGCACAATTTATAATTGATAGGTAGATAGATTAAGCTTCTTAAGTGTGTATATTTTATTAACCTCCTATTGATTGGAGATTAACTGGTACGGTGAGTTTATGATTAATTTTTGGCAATTTTTAAAATCTATTTATATCTCCTACTAATCACTCATTTATTATTTGTGTTTATTTATTTATTTATTTATTATCCATACTTAGCGCTGGAAAAGATTAAATATTTATTGATGGAGATACATTAAAAAAACGGCATTCTTTCTGCAACAGTTTATGATAAATAGAAAATTGGCATTGTTACTGGAAGAAAAAAACACACAATGTAACCCACAACAACTGCTATGGACTGAAAATATATAAGGGGGGGAATATGACTGAGAAGAGAATATGTCAGGGCAGGGGAAGCAGAGAGAAGGAACATGACTTTGGGAGAGTGACAGGGAAGAAAATGACTGTACTCCCTTGTGGTAATACCTCTTTCTAATGTCCGTGCTAGGGGCCGTGTAGTCATGTCATCCAAGTTGCCACACGAACAGGTACAATAAAAGCGTACCTGAACACATATCACGAGTCGTTAAATTCTTGGTATGTGCTTTAGAATAGGTTAACCAGAAGACTATACTCAAGGGCGTAGACAAGGGGGGGCTTGGGGGGGCTTCAGCCCCCCCAAATATTGACGTCCGTCAAAAAAAAATAACAAAAAGAAAAGAAGAAAAAAAACAAAAAGGGAGAAAAAAGGAAAGAAAGCAAGAAAGAAACAAAAAGGAAACATAGCAGAGAAGTAAATGTTTAGCTTGTCACATATCTTTATCAATTGTTGCATATTACAGGGGAAGTAAAATCAACAATGCTTACCAGAAGGACTAGAATAATTGCAATCGGTCAGAGAACAACGCAACAGTTTGGCGATATCGGACTCAAAGATCCCGTGTGATTTTCTCCGAGAAACGAATAATGTGCTCCAATTCAATCAAATATCGCCCATTTGGACGAAAAAGGTCAACACGTTGGCTGAAAAGATTTTTTCATAACTTTTTCACCATAAACTTTTTTTAATTGAGATCCCAGTCATTTGTCCCGTATTTATTTATTCACAAACGAGAGATACGAACTCTCGAATAATTTTCACAGAGAAACCCTAGAAATATAGGTAAAAAATCTAACCCAGACACAAAGTCACTATTTAACTGGTGTAAATATGATGAATATGGATACTTTTCGCTACTATTCCAAGAAAGGACCCCTAACTTTACATTTTTGATAAGTTTGGCAACTTCAGAACGACCACAAGAACTCATGCGGTAAACCACGCATCAAAACACCGCCCCTGCTATCTAGGCAAAATAGTATTATCTAAGAAATAACTTGAATTAATATAGTGCAAATCCCGGATTGAACGATCATTTCACCTTGTATATCAGTGTAGTGATCGCCACTGTTATATAGAGATTTTCGCAAAAAAAAAGTTCAACTTTTACCGCTCAAATGCCCCCAGTGAGCGTCAATTTACCATCAATTTTCAAAAAAAAAATCTACGCTGCGAGGGGGGATACCCCCCTCTCAGACTCTCCCCCTAAGCCCCCCCCAAACTTCACAACTTGTCTACGCCCTTGTATATATACTATGAAGCCATGTGGCTCTGCCAGTATGTCGGCACCTCTTTCCGCTTCCCTTATATGTGTTGTAATTGTATTCGGTGTTAAACAAGTTACATTCTGGTTGTAATATTTCATTGTAATGTCCGTATGTATTGTATTCGGAGTTACAATCTTGTTGTAACACATCTTTGTAATGTCCGTGACTTATAGCCTATCGCATTGGCGTCATTTTGAGCTTATTTTGCATAGCCCTCCGAGCAATGGGTAAATTAAAAATGGCGGCCATGTGGTGGTACCTACAAAGTAATGTTTTCGTAAATTATATTGATATATGAAAAAAGTCTTTGAAAACCCCATTCAAATTTCCACATCTAACATAGTGTGCATTGTAGCAAGGACATTGCAGCATAGTAGTATGACATATTTTATAAAAAAAAAAAACTGTGTGTATTCCAAAAGTTCATCGAAGCATTCTCGTGTTTAATTAGAATGAGTCATATAGCTAGTTTCGCTATGAAATTGGTCGGAAATGCCACCAGAATGGTGAATAATGTATTAATTTCACCAAGACAACCAAGAGATTCGGCCCGTCGGCAAGTAAATGACAAACCTCACACATGCACCGGCGGGGCACGAATCCGTTCGAAGCTACGGGCCGTTGGGCCGTACATCTACAATAACATAGGAGAAATGATTCTGTCCGTGACGGAGTATATTAATTTTGGATATATCATTGTTATTACGTGTATATGACCATGAATACAAGTTATCTAATACAAGAAGTATACATGTAATTCCCACACTAGAGCTTGGATGGGTGACCGGGTGCTGTACTGGCTGGGCTGATCAGTGTCCAGGGTAATAGGAACTGTGAGCACTCTCGTGTTCTGGCACATGTAGGCACCGTCGTGATATGACTGAAACAAGGTTGAATACGACGTTAAACCCTACTCACTCACTCACACACTAGAGGGTGATGAAATGTGACCTCGCTTTGAAGTAGTTGTGTCGATTTGGTCTCACATGTGGGTAGACACGACTCTCTTTGAGAATGCTATTTTCCCCTCTGTCGGCGGAAATCTATTCTGCGTCACAGAAAGCAAATTTCCAGAAAAGTTCAAGGCAGCAAAAAGCATTATATGTGTTGTAATTGTCCCAAACCTCGCCCTCAGTCCACCAGCCGTCTCTTGCTTTTCATAAATGCTGCGATAAAACATCATAACAATACCAACAGTTTTGAATAATTACATAACTATAACCTGTATGCAGAAGTAAGGTCGATGATGGGATAGTCAATGCCGTTCACTTTTGAAAACAATAAATCCTTAGATCCTTCATCTTATAATAAAGGAATTAGACGAATTTGCGGAAACTCAGCCCAGCGAGTTAACTCAGTGTACTTACATTCAAAACAAACAGTGCGAATCGAAGGTATTACTTATCAAATCAAGGACGGATTATTTTGGGCCATGCTAAATGTCTAAGGCAAACTGCCGCGAAATATCCCTTCACCCGGAGAGAGGGGCAGATGTCGACCATACCAACCAGACAGGTGATGTACAGTTGGAAGAACATGTTTCAATGCACAACTTCAGCAAATTTGATAAACGGCTTTCCCACATCTGACAGCTATTGAAGCAGACTATAAATCCAACCCCTTCAACGTTCAAAATTTGAAACTCACCAGTACATACCGATGCACGCAGATGGGGTTAAATACAGGTCGACTCCTCTGCACAAGATGCATCATTTCAAACAGTCAGTCTCACGTCACTACAGCCTATATTTAGCCTGTTCGACGTAATTGGGAAGACTAGTGATTTCGGAAATTTCATCAGCAAAGAAGACTTTACCAAAGGTTATGCATTGTAAGTGTTTATTTAGTGTTTATAAGTGCTCACTCATTCGAATGTACGAACGATTCGCTGCTCAACCACGGAGCCAACGTCAGACTGGAGGTATCTTTCCAGGCGTCATACTTCCTGTAAATTGGATATCATATGCTGAATTTCCCTTCAGTTTCTAAGATAACTATATTAATTACCTGGACTCACGTGGACATCCATCTACCAGGTCTAGCACCTGGCAGTGTTCTTGGTTACTTCACCTCCAAATACTGACATAATGATTGTTATGTATATCATTTCAATAGGAACTATTTCAGAGAATGTACACCTCGTATACACGGGCACAATTTACCAGTGTACATCTCGTATACACTGGCACAATTTACCAGTGTACATCTCGTATACACTGGCACAATTTACCAGTGTACATCTCGTATACATTGGCACAATTTACCAGTGTACATCTCGTATACACTGGCACAATTTACCAGTGTACATCTCGTATACACGGACACAATTTACCAGTTCAGTACTGGACATGATACAGGAGGAAAGTGACTCCAAAATATTAGCGAAAAGCATTTTGTAGATCACTATCTTGACAGATATTTAATATATGTCGAGATAGTGATCTACAAAATGGACCATGCCTGCTTGTCCTGTATAATGCCAAGTTAATCAGTGGATCACAACACTTTTATTACTGTACATGTGGATTGCTTCTCACTAACATGTATGTTCGGCTCAGCAACTGAGTGGTTCTGGAGTAGGGATGTTTGTTAATCAGTTTTGGAGATTCAGTTCTGATTAAAAAAACTTGGCGATGAATCGATATGAACTGATCACTGTTGAACATACTTATAACGTACTTAGTATACTGTATGATCAAACGAGGTTTGTGATCAGGCATCTATTATAACTTGCTATGGGTTGTTTTCAGTTTCATCTTAAAGAGTTCAGACGTTAGTTTATCTGACCACCTGCCTGCTGAAAGTATCTCAATAGCCAATCTGCCGATTTCATCAGCGGACTTTGCAGCGCCGCCATTACCGCCAATGGCAACACCGAGGTTTGGCGAGACAAGGTCGATGTAAGGTCGACCAGATTCGGTGTAGGCGAGTACGCACGTGTCGCCTGTGATTGAGATCGGTTTCACATCTGAAAGATCAAAGTAAAATTATACATGATAGAGCAGATGAAAGATCCATAGCTTGAACAGTTTAGGCTGTGTATTCCACTTACAATTTCGAATACTGACTGACGGGAAGACGGGAAAGAGGGAGGAGAGACACAGGGACATGGGTGGGAAGTGGTGGGATTTAGGAACCAAAGGTTTGGACTTGTAGCATGCAGCAATTTTATGTTTTGTCATTTCGTGCTAGAAAAAGACTAAGGAATAAGACCATGCCTGCTTGCCCTGTGTGAATGATATAGTTTACCTAATCTTCTATAGTAATGCCCCTGTTGTCTTGGTTAAGATATTTGCGCCTTTTTCATCAGATGCTACCGAATGAGCCATAATGTAATTGGATGAAGTGATAATGTTTTCAAGACTTTCCGAGAATACATACCCTCACTTACTCGAGCCATATTTGGAAAATTCATCTTGAGAGGTAAGATGAGATTAATTTTCGGGATGAAACATTCTTTATTAATAGGGGACAAGGCTGGATAATATGCACCCAAGGCAACGCCTTTAGTATATACGGAGTTAAAGGGTGAGCCCTGTGGGATGAAATTTATAACATGCGCACATTGCGCAAGAACCATCTTAGCTTGCTAAGGGTATTTCACGTTTCACTCAACACTACCCTTAGTTTACCGCTGTGATTCGGCATGTATTTCACACGGCGTCATCTATCTAGAGGGAGATAATCGAGTTCGAAAGTTGTTCCCAAAGCATGAGGTCAAATGTCGGCCCCATTTAAACGAGCCAATGAAATTATCTGTATTGAAATATTTCTCAGACGTGTAGAGATGTCAGTTTCACGAGGCGCAAGACTGGGGGAGTCTACGCGACACCAAAACGAAGTTGTGCGAATTAGCTATTTTATTTCTGACTCTAGTGGAGCATGCTTCTTTGTTAAATCATATTACAAACGGCCTAACATATTTCAAAACAAAATAAAATCGGCGACAGATCACAGGAAAATGATATGCTTTTTATTTTGTGATGGGGGCACTTCGAGGCCCACCATGGGATCGTTTCAATCGATCGCTTTCTGGAGGTGTGTCTTCGTTGTATGAATGTGATTGCACCGATGTCGGATGTAACGGGACCAGTCGGATGTGACCATTTGGGAAACGCCCTATTACACGCAGATAGCACCCGTTACCGCATGGCTACGAGCAGAAGTTTCTACGTATGATCGTGCCATGCGTTCGGATGATGCGCAAGAACATGAGCCATGAGGAATACCGTAACAAACGTTACATGTTCTAATATATAGGAGTCAATTTATATTGAACTTGTTGAATTTTATGCTAAATCCACAAGGCGTCGACCTGGGGAAAGTATTCATTCTGACATGTGACAGATATTGAGGATCTTCACAACCAAGTTCCTATACCTTTAACTACACTTGAAATCAAAGCCGCATATTCGTGTACTAGATCAGGCGGCGGCTGGAGGCAGTACCATCTCTTCACATCTTGTCGCGTCTCCAGGGGAGCTTTAGACAGGTACATGGAACCTATTTTCAGGTAGTACTTGCCTGGAATATAGAACATGGTATATGTATGGTTATACCACAGAATGACATCGCAGGTCGATTTATCACAACATCCCCAAATAATATATTTCTTGTAGCACGGGGTCAACTTCTGTGATGGAATATTTAATTCTCGAAGTATAAACACTGAATTGATTGGTTGTTCTAATCCGCCGATTAAATCAATATTGTCCGATGATAGAATAAAGTGTGTCGAATGGGGTGTTAAGTTCACGGTTAAAATCTCCTTGCCATAAGCCGATTTAATCCCAGGATTCGGGGGATTAATTGTATGCCATACGCTGAAAAAAACATGAGTTCTGTCTACCCACAGCCCCTCAAAACAAGACTTTTAGGAGGTGTGGGCGGTGGTATTACGGTGAAGTGTCGAAATATGGGGTCTCTCTATATAACCCCATTATACAGCATGGGGTTATATATAGAGACTCCATATTTCGACACTTCACCGTAATACCACCACCCACGCCCCCCACCCTCCATCCCCCCCAAATCTCTTGTTTTGAGGGCCTGTGGTCTACCACCGTCAACCAAATAAGTGGATGCTATGGTTGGCCATCCCTGCCACAATTCGCCATTTACAGGATGCCTGTAAATAATATATACCATGGTATAAAATGCCAAGCCTGCCGTAATTCGTATTTACAGGGTGCCTGTAAATGCCAAGCCTGCCATAATTCGTATTTACAGGATGCCTGTAATTATTTTGTACCATGGTATAAAATCGCCAAGCCTGCCACAATTCGTATTTACAGGATACCTGTAAATGCCAAGCCTGCCATAATTCGTATTTACAGGATGCCTGTAATTATTTTGTACCATGGTATAAAATCGCCAAGCCTGCCACAATTCGTATTTACAGGATGCCTGTAATTCATTTAGCCGTAAGTCGTAAATCTACGCCTTCTTATTATTTTCCTACGAAGTAGGCTACAGATCGCAAATTGTCCGGTAATGAGTGAGTGAGACAATATGTAAATTGTAGCCTTTAACGTGTATCCTATTTCGCATCCAAACATTTCATCATTGACCACATCAGGCTTCAAATTCAGGTCAAATTACACACGGCTAAAAATACCCTGTCATTGATCCATATTCCACTGTATGCCACATGACCCTATTACTGAGGTTAATCTTAACGTGCATCTGGGACAATTCCACAATTGCCCGACAGGCCTACTGCATATACCCTCAAACAATCAGCGCTGTTTCCATAACTTAAATTGTTAAACCATATCATTGAAATAATATAGCAGAAAACATTGATGTGAGTTATAATATGTACACTATGACCAAAGACATGTTCATAATGTGTTAATCGGATAGTTAGGACAATCATTACTTTGCATCAGAGAGTGTGTGACTTGGATTCAAGGGTTAAGACTTTGGAGGGAAATACAATTTTGACAGCAGAAATATGACCGCGCCATTTGCTGATTAGAGCGATAAAACAGGGTAGGCTAAATGGACCCTTTTCAATGCAGTATTTCTTGGCATGGATGTGAAAATATGAGGACATACTTTGGGTTTTTTTTGTACCTCTTGAATATTGACTATATATCACACTTGGATATAATTTGAACAAAAAATTACATGTGTAAACAAAATATGTCTAAATTTCTCTTGTCATTTCAAATCTTGATCCATTTTGATTCCTTGATTAGGGGATACAGAATCACTGCCACGGAGTGTGCTGGTGTGTCACAGCAATGCAATTCCGATTCACACAACGAAACTGAGGTGGTTTAAGGTTTATCAATGAAGAAAATCACCGATCAACCGCCATAGAATATAATGTGAAACAAGAAAACCGGAATAGTACATTCATCAGATTGCCGATACCCAAAATGTGTTGTCTCATATATCTAGATAACAACGTGATGTAGAGACGCTATTTATTCGTTTTTGTACCGGTTATGCTCAGGAGAATGACATAGAATCATTATTATCTTGTGCATAGAAGGTGTTGGTCTTGAGTTGAATTACCGTAAACTACATAAATGCTACCTTTCTACTATAGTACTATATATAAAAATTTGTTGTATTGTTGGGAAAATAATGTGATTCAAAAAGTTGTTTTGATCCTGGACAAGGGCACTGAAAACCATTAAAGAGATGTAAATGTATTTTCACACGTAAAGCTTGAAATCTACTGAACCTATATTATTCAATCTGCTTCCTTTAATTAAAAAATTGTAAAATTAAATCGGCGATCGTTATTTATTTTGGAATGAAGGCGCATTAGGAGACTGTTACCAACAAGTTTTGAGCTGACCTACTTTTGATGAAAATTTCTGGTGATTTTTGATGAAAATCACTGGCGATTCTGACTTGGGCGGTGCCCATCTTAATATAGGCAGGATTTCAACTGGGGTGGGGATTTCCAAGAGTTCAGTTCGCGTTCGAGTCCTAATGCCTTCGTAGGTCCTGTGACGTTAGTCACACTGCTCATGTAGTAGAAAGGTAGCATTTATTTAGTTTACGGTAATTCAACTCAAGACCAACACCTTCTATGCACAAGATAATAATGATTCTATGTCATTCTCCTGAGCATAACCGGTACAAAGACGAATAAATAGCGTCTCTACATCACGTTGTTATCTAGATATATGAGACGACACATTTTGGGCATCGGCAATCTGATGAATGTACTATTCCGGTTTTCTTGTTTCACATTATATTCTATGGCGGTTGATCGGTGATTTTCTTCATTGATAAACGTTAAACCACCTCAGCTTCGTTATGGAAACAGCGCTGATTGTTTGAGGGGATGAAAACCCCATAGGACTAACTGTAGGACTCCTCAGTCCTGGCAATCTCATACATGATCACTGGAACAAATAGGTCTACATCTGTGCTGTGTAAACTGGCCTGCCCAGCAATACCAGCCACTAGCCCATACTTCTGCCAGAAGCGAGTCATAAATTTGTAAACTGTCAGTTGTGCTGATTAAGACCTACACTTGAGCCCTGTGTTATGGCTGCCTAAGTGTGATAGAGGCAACATGATATCTTAATAGGACTTTGCCTTCACCGCTCTTTAATGCAGAAGATGATGGTGAAAACAGCCATGGCCCTTACAGGGACATATTGTTAATTATAAATCTAATTTTAATCAGAATTATTTCAGATCAGAACTTGCTGGTAACAATGCCCTAATGCACGTTCATGCCAAAAATCAAGGTTCTAATGTCAACGGTTCTGCTTATTTTGCCGACGAAAGGATTCGGATGGACTCACTCATTACCGAACAATTTGCGATCTGTAGCCTACTTCGTAGGAAAAACATCATTTCACAAAACCTGAATTTTACCAGCCAAAAACAGTCCACATACACATACGAGGATATATAATTTTGCAGATGTGAATGTGCGGGACAATTCAATTCCGACAAGGCAAGCATCGCTGATTTGTTTTCAAACAAACGACCGTTAGCGTTGATCATGGAGCCTACAAAAGAAGGGGCAATAACATCTTATCAGTCTCATCTACCACCGTCTGTGTTTAATCCGCTTAGAACCCTGCTCAAAGAAATATCAAAGCAAGCAAGCTAGATAATGAGGTCTTAATCTGTTGACCCTGCTGCTTTTATTGCTCACTGTGACCCTGTCCTGTGTGTTCAGGTCTGGCCACTGACAGCAATCAATGCACTTGATGTCTTAAAACTCTGGTCCATTTTTCAACACTGGTTACAGTAATCTGGGCGGAGATAAACTACAACCAACCGTAAACCGACCAATCTGTAAATAATGGCTCTAGTTGGAAATCATGGTAGCCAGGAAATCAGGCTTGGAAAATGATGCCTTTTGGTACAAAAAACATTGAAATCCGTCCAAAGTACATCCAGATATATGGACGAATGAACATATATATTCAAGCTGAATGAATTGTTCTCGTAAAATAAAATATTTTACGGAGACTTCCGGATAATATGAATGGACACATTGGTGAGATGGCTGCTTTACATATTCCGACATTCGATTAGGGTGCTCACACGAGCGAAAATCGCCTTTTTAACACATTTACATTATCATGCTCATACCACCGCGGAACATTGCGGAATTAGCCGAGAGTCCCTGAAAGCCTGGTCAGTCAGCCCACCATGCATGTGGTAAGATAAGCGGTCATAAAATAATCAAGGGGCTTAGTTTTATCACTGTCGGCGGCCAAACTTTGACCATTGATGTAACGGAGTGATCTCTCAATCTATATTAGGCTCCATGCCTTGATGTAGTCCAAATGTTGTTGTTGTATATAAAAGAGACGAACAGTTATTTAAGTACAGATGTGCTGCACTTGATTAATTCTGGTTAATTCAAGTTGTTGCGATACCGAACAGTTCGGATAATCTCGCACTTTTAATCTCCGACAAAGGCTACATGGCGTGGTGAAGACTCACTGTGCGGAGACTGTATAATTCACTGAGGGCAGGGTCGATCGACTGACAGGAGGGGAGATAGCCCTGTTTGGAGGTTGCGTAAAACCCGGCACCAAATTTGTAAAAGCGCATATCATTGGTGGAAATATTTAAGAAGGCGTAAATTTACGACTTACGGCTAAATGAATTACAGGCATCCTGTAAATACGAATTATGGCAGGCTTGGCATTTACAGGTATCCTGTAAATACGAATTGTGGCAGGCTTGGCGATTTTATACCATGGTACAAAATAATTACAGGCATCCTGTAAATACGAATTATGGCAGGCTTGGCATTTACTGTAAATACGAATTGTGGCAGGCTTGGCGATTTTATACCATGGTACAAAATAATTACAGGCATCCTGTAAATACGAATTATGGCAGGCTTGGCATTTACAGGCACCCTGTAAATACGAATTATGGCAGGCTTGGCATTTTATACCATGGTATATATTATTTACAGGCATCCTGTAAATGACGAATTCTGGCAGGGATGGCCAACCATAGGATGCGGCACTCGTCCACAATATTCAACTCATTTTAAGGACGCATACATTCTTTCGTAGCTTGATTGTTATAATCATCAACACGTATGATTAGGATTATATAAAAGCAAAATAAACTTTCAAATGTGACCATGCATACCATCTGGATACTTGATAGGCGGGAGTAGATAGAATGTATAGTTTTCACCATTGGCAATCCTCTCAGACGGCTTCACCCAATCATGTCGACCCTCTCCAGAGTATATAATACAAGGCATGTTCCTGCATGTATATGGATAAGAAAAACACTGCAACGAAATCTCATATACAACAAAGCCAGAGTGAGATATCATTTTGCCGATCCAGAAAATCGGAAATATCCGTACATCATTCGGTATTTAGCAGTAGTCGTCGATTTTATTTCCGTAATCACACCATTTGAGAAACTAGAGACCTACATATAGCAATCGACATCGGAGACTTAATTCAGTCATTTACTTACTCTGCTGACGAATATTACCACACCATGTATGATAATGGGCTCCCTAGTAAGAATATAGGTAAACGGTTTCTATTCTACTAACGTAGTTATTTCTCTTTTATTCTATGTGAAGACCTTAACATCTAGAATACTGTAGGAACGATACATCTGCAGAAAATCCAATCGAAGTGGCCACTGATGACAACACCTCCCAGCAGTTGCTGACGTAGCACATACATCCATGATGAGCGTTTTCTATGTAGACTATATGAAATATATTGTATCTAATTCCGCTTAACCCGGGGCTATAGGGGCCGTATGAGCCTATGTATTTCAAGATCCTCATGGTGTTCATATGAACAGCCACAATCAAAGCGTGACTGAGATGCATCATACTCCAGATAACGACTTTACAACGTATATCATATGGCTTAAGAATACTGATCAGCGATACGGCATCACTGAAAACTGTTGATCGCTTCTCTCTTGCATGAAATTAGCCTAGTCTTATATATACTGTGTTTTTTCTTTTAATTTGGTGCTAATGTTGTTATATGAATTAGGTCTTTGGATTATGGACAACGGCTGAATATTCAACGACGGAATAGACGCTTGTATTGTATATATATAGGTATACTGTACCGTTATGCCATGTATTAGTACTTATGGTAGGAAAAATACGATATTTATATAAATATAGACACGGTTTATTTGGAGGATGGTCAGCTACAGAATGTTGGATCTGATGCTAGTTTGTAGCTATCATGCATACACTAACTACAGTCCCTTTACATCTAATGACTCCATATGATCGTATGTATTTGCTCATTATAGAGGAACACAATTTGAACGATGTCTACCTGCCGAAATCGCTCATCAGATTTAGATATCTGAAGGTTTCCACATACAACCCCAGTAAACATGTACATTCTCTATTAACTTCATATAATCTATCATAGATATACCTCTAACGTTGGAAAACACAATCTGGACGATTGCTAGCTACTGAATGTCAGAGAGGTGCTTAAATTTAGTTAACCGGAGCATTATACATACAGTTTCAGCATGACTGTACATTCTCCATTGGACGATGGCCAACGAATGAGTGTTGATATCAATTAACTTTCAAGTTACATTTTCGCAATTGGAATGGACGCCGACTATCTATTGCATGTCAACTGAATCTTTAGCATACTATATTCAGTCTTAACTTACACAGCCAGAAAAAGGTGATAACTATCGCCCCGAAAAGGTGATGAGATAGGGTCATTAAGGTGATGAGTTAGGGTCATTAAGGTGATGAGTTAGGGTCATTAAGGTGATGAGTTAGGGTCATTATACCTTTTTTTATGATCACCTTTAAAAATGATGGACATCATCTCTGAAGAGTGGTGAGCAATTATTGTAAAATCATCACCCTAAAAAAGTCATGACCGTCGCGATTTCAAGGTGATGGCTCTAACTGATCACTTTTAAAGGTGATGGCCAGATCTGATCATCATGAAAGGGTGATGGGCCGTCAACCGTTTTTGGCTGTGTACACTACACACACCATGTTCTCCACCGACTTACATGGTCTTTGGTATATGATCATGATAGTATCGGTGCCTTACATTAATAGAAAAATTGCTTCAGTTAATATTAATAGGCCTATATAGTCAGAGGTGTATTTGGTTCCACAAAAAGTCCACATATGTCCTGACTCGAATTACTGATGGCTGATAGGCAGTTTCTGTCAAACAATTCCAGGGTGGCCAGAACATGGAGAAGGGCTTTTCCCTTTATGCCAGTGTATAGCTCTGATATTATCTGACTGATATTTTATGTCGACTCCCAATGGGCGATGAAATATTTTAGTCCGAATTACAACATATATAAGGGAAGTGGGAAGAGGTGCCGACATACTGACAGAGCCACATGACTTCACAGTATAGTTTTCCGGTTAACCAATTCTAAAGCACATACCAAGAATCTAACGATTCGTGATATATGTTGTATCTCAGGTACGCTTTTATTGTACCTGTTCATGTGACAACTTGGGTGATATGACCACACGGTCCCTAGCACCGGCATAAGCGGTATTAGATACAAATCTAGAGAGCTATGATGGAAATGTTCTGACAACTCGTATATTGGTAATTGGTGAGCTGTTTCGCTGTGACAACTCGTACACTGGGGATTGGTGAGCTGTATCGTCGTCAGATGAAAATGACGGCATTTAACACAAAAGACTAGTCTGTAAGGCCCGATGACTGAAATAGTTCTCCGGAGCAGTCTTCCGGGACAGACAAACAGAGAGACGGACGAACAGGTTTTTTTTAAAACTCTTATGGCTCACATTTCCGAGATAGCCGCAGACGTCGTTGTCCATGCGACGTTACGCTGAGGGTAGACAATGAACCATTATTTAACTCACAGACTTTAACAGGCGATGTCTTCTGTTTGCAATTGCCTAATTAACTTCGAAACAATAACATCTTCAAAGCTGATTGGATTTTCAATATTTTGAAAGCCGCTATGACACATCGTATTTTCCGCTTTTTGTGGTATTGTCATTGTTGACGTATTGGCCGGTGTTTGACCTTGGTCCGATGTCACGTTGGCAATGACGTCGTTTCGCGCCTTTCACGGCTAGAGAGTTAGATCTCGAGAGGTCCGTATTCTGATCAAGGCCGGGGTTAGGATAATTATGTTGTCATAAATATCTTCGTTGTGTTCATTATATCGTGTAATACAATATGTTCCTGTGGTTCATATGAACAGTCATGATCAAAGAGTGACTGGATGAGATGCAATATACTCTAGAAAACGACTCGGAAATTCATTTGGATAAAAGGATCAGTGATACTGTTTTGACGATAGGAACATCATGATGTCTTATCGGCATCATTGAGTACTCTACTGTTGACCACTTCTCTCTTTTAAAAAAAAAATAACTTGTATGACTTTTTGGTGCCAACAGTATCTTATGATTAAGGTCCTCAACTTCTGAAAGTGGGAGTGGCTAATGAATGTCGGATCTGACGTTTAGTCGGAAACCATATCAAGTTATCGCCAACTATATTATATTTGTAAGTAAATGAATACATGCAACTGTTGTGGCATGACACCTGAGGAACCAGAAATAGTAATAACGCGTCTATCCCGTCATTCAATATTCAGCTGTCCTCCATTAAAGAATTTCCACGTCCATGGATAAAGGCCTAATTCGTATAACAGCATCCTGCAAAGAAGCAGTCAACATTTTTCAATGATGCCAGGAAGACATCATGATATCCATGAAACAGCCGTGACATGGCACCAATGGAATCTGAAATAACAATAAAAACAAATCTGGCTCACCTAAGTTCTCTTGCCTTTTCCGTCGATATTTCTACAAAGGATACGCATTCTGGTGAGAGCTTCAGATCTGGAGTAACTGGTAATAAGCCGATCAGGTTTGTGAATGCATTAGTGGCGAGTAAGACCTTGTGAGCGAGGACGACTCCGTTTGCCTCAGTCTCCACCTTCAGCAATCCACGGTTTGTGTCTTCAGACACCCTTGTCACAACTTCATAGATGATATCGCATCCCTGTAAATGGGCCGCGGTCTGCTGAGCCAACACGAACCTACGCGGGCTGATGTAACCACCATTCTGTTTCTGGAACACTCCGTTGTCTTTGCTCCCAAAGTTTAAGTAAGGAAATTGTTTATTGATATCAACGCGTGTTAGTTCCTTGGCACTGGTTATGTTGTTTTCACCCTTTGTACGCTTGAATCGCTTCAATATATCGTTGCCTTGCGTTCCTGCAGCCAAAAATCCTACTTCTGTGTAAAATGACACACCTGAATAAAACGAGTAAATAATAAATCAAACTTGGTACCCGAGTCCAGTCTATAACAAGAGCCCAAGGGGCTTCAATATACGCCCGTGTATCTGGAATTACATTGGTTCACATTTCAAGGTTGTTTAATAGCCTTGATTCCAATTGGTAGCTAGCAATCCAGAGAAAGGTCTACAATTTTGTGCTTCTGAGAATGCAACGTATATCACATTTTATATTGAATGATAAACTAAAATGGGCTTAACTCTTGGTAACTAGTTGACCTTGAAGCAAGAGCCGAGAGCTCACATATCCCACACTGAAATCGACAATAGTCAAACACAAGAAAATAGTTGTTTTCCTGCAAATGGATTCCTTTCAGCCGAGATAATTTTTCATGAAGGAAGAAGAAAGTGATGAAGTAAACCTGTGTTCTTGAGTAAATAAACAGGTATGAAGTTCCTGAAGGACCCCTTGAATTAGTAGAAAATGTATGGTTTTTATGTCACAGCAGTTTAACTAAATGTAGCTGTTCAAACATGGAAGACAACTCCACAGGACAAATGCCATTTACATGTAGGGGAGAGAACTCTGAATATTCCAACCTAACACATATAGTCAGCTAAACTTGATTCAGTTTTGGGGGACTGTGACCTTGACCGTTGACAAATTGATCTCAAAATGTATGGCTCCTCTTTGCCATGCGAGTAAAGGTATACTCAAAGTTTGGTGACCAATCATACCTTGAAACTAGAGATATCACATGGACAACAAGTGTTAATGGATGAATGGACAGAACGCAACATTGCATTACATGACCTCGTCTTCGACAGGCATATGAAAATGTGACTTTTAATGATTTCTTGATTTTGGGGTCACAGTGACCTTGACCTTTGACCCACATTTTGGTATGTAACACATCATGTCCCTCTAATGTATCTACTGGCAGAAAAAAAGTTATTTTTGATGATTTCCGGAATTTGGGGTCACAGTGATCTTGACCTTTGACCTGACCTGACCTAAATTTTGGTACACGACACATCGTCTTCGCTCATTGTATCAATGAACAAAAAGATTTTTATGATTTTCATGATTTTGGGGGTCACAGTGACATTGACGTTCGGCCTTGACCTACATTTTGGTACGTGCCACATCGTGTCCCCCTAATGTATCTTCTGACACAAAAAAAAGTAATTTTTTAATATTTCTTGATTCTGGGGTCACAGTGACCTCAACTATTGACCTTGACCTAAATTTTGATACATGACAAACCGTCTTGTATGCCACTCCCACTTGCGTCAGTATCTACGGATCGTTTCGGTCCAGACAATCTCAAGACAAGGTTTGTCTCCAGTTCTGTCTTAAGACATTCAAACGAGCGTTGACGATCGTCATGCAGGAGGCACATTAACTCCCAGAGTGCAGAATCGACTGTGGCGAAGTCCCTTACAACTCAGCGATAATAGACGTATTCATTTGGTTGGGGAATTGGGTCACTCACCATTAATTATACAGTTCCAGGGATTTATTTTCGGTTCGGATATTCGTAATCTATCAAGATCTCACTCCCAAATTATCTCGTTCAATTTCTACCTAACCACTATTAATTCGTCTGACTAAACCTCGAATTGTACATGTAATCATCCTATCACAGTACATGGGGTTCATGTCAGTCTGGGAGCGGACATGAGTCAGTGGGTTAGAACTTCAGTCCTTTATAAACAGGCGGTTGATATCACAGACGCGGTTGGTTCGGGCCCCATTTGAACCAATCTGTGATTTCCTAGGTAGCTGGTATACTTTGTTCAGAAATCTATAATCAGTACAGAGCCAGTCATATCATCCAAGTTGGCACATGAACAGGTACAATAAAAGCGTACCTGAGATACAACACATATCACGAATCGTTAGATTCTTGGTATGTGCTTTAGAATAGGTTAACCGGAAGACTATGCTGTGAAGTCATGTGGCTCCGTCAGTATGTCGGCATCTCTTCCCACTTCCCTTATATGTGTTGTAATTTTTACCTGTATATGGCGAGATTCTGCTGGTGGACGTTTCGTCCCCGAGGCCCGCCCCCTGTACAGACCTTTTGGTCTTTGATATATGTTGGCATTTGTGGGAAGTTGATGCTGGGTTGACATCGGGCCTTACAGACTAGTCTTTTGTGTTAAATGCCGTCATTTTCATCTGACGACGATACAGCTCACCAATTACCAGTGTATGCGAGTTGTCACAGCGAAACAGCTCACCAATTACCAATATACGAGTTGTCAGAGCATTTCCATCATAGCTCACTAGATTTGTATCTAATACCGCTTATGCCGGTGCTAGGGACCGTGTGGTCATATCATCCAAGTTGGCACATGAACAGGTACAATAAAAGCGTACCTGAGATACAACACATATCACGAATCGTTAGATTCTTGGTATGTGACTATGCTGTGAAGTCATGTGGCTCCGTCAGTATGTCGGCACCTCTTCCCACTTCCCTTATATGTGTTGTAATTTTTTAACATGACCACGTCTATGGAGCCTAGCTCAATTACAGGTTCGTTATCACCCCGTCTCAGCATCTGGAAAACACATGCTTGTCTTAATCTAGAGTTGTGCCAACTTCTTTCTGTCTAGGCCCCAATGCCGCCATCATCAGTCGCAAAAAATGTCAGGATAGTCGGTTAGCAATTCTCATACCTGCTGAATCTTAAAGACATTCTGTCATGAGTTGTCCCCCTTGACCACAGTTCCAACATTTTCTTCGTCCGTCGTTTTTCCATCACATTGTATATGGCTATCAGACATATCATTGTATATGGCTATCAGACATAGCTAGCGCAGATTGTACCTGTACCTTTATCATAGGAGATTACTGACAATTAGGTCATCTTCCGCCAACCACTCAACAGGAAATAAGCCCTTATAAGACCGCCAATCAGATTCCGGCTTTCTTTAGACTAAAGGCGACACAGGTCAGCGCTTAAAATTACGCACTAAATGCGTATAGAAGGTTTTGAGACTGTTTACGATCGTTTTGGTGTATACCCGCTGATAGAAGAAAACTAACTAGTTATGAGATATAGTACAGATGGGAGAAGAGATGAGATTTTTTTGTAAGATAGGTGGTCAATCGCTAATGTTTCAAGCGTATCCATGGTATACAGTATGCCGCAAAGGCAGTAATACTACATGTCGAGGTTGCAACATACATGCCTCAAAAGTGTATCATATCTGTATAATCTTTTCAAAATGGAATCGGGAATAATTTGGGCAATAAACTGGATCTTGGTTATACAGGTGCCAGGTATTTATATGTACAGTGATTTGATTTCTCCAGTCTTTCGCAATCCTTCCTCCAGTTTTGGAAGAATAGTTGCATATTACTTGTGTATTGTTTATCCTGTACCCCTTGCATCCCTATTTGTGATCTAAAAAATGGGGCCTTCTCCAACACAAGCACAATGAGTACAAAAACTGGTCGCTTCTATTTAAGAAGTTTAGGTGAGTTACCTTTTCGCTACAAAAGACTAAATCTGAATAGTAATGTTTATCGATAATTTTTCACTTTTTCTCAAAGGTTTCTTGGGTGTTAGAATTTTCTTAAAGTTATTTATCATAAAAGTCTCTAACCATGTCATACAGTTTCAGCATGGGCATGGAACTTTGTGAGACTATTGTCTAACACTAGAGCTACTCATGGAGCGACGGACTTGTCTGTCGAGTTTGCACAAATGGATGCAAGTAGAAAGGCCTTAACATAATCTTCAACATTGTGTAGTCTCCCAAGTGTTTCGTAATGGATCCTAATTCATTTCGAGTTTCATTAATCGAGTTTCCTCGCACAATCCTTGCAGATAAATTTACTAGTTGGCGAAAATGCATATACATTATATGATCAAAAACAGCAACATTTGCAGCAAATTTTCCAGTTAAATTGGTTTGTCGAAATTTTGAATTAGGCGAACGCGCATGCGTGGGTAGTCAACTTCCTTTCCCAACAATCAGTGAACTGATCGGCTGAAATCTAACATGACCTGGTGGGGTCATATGACTTCTTGTCAGTACTCCGGCATCATTTTCCACCACCCATTTAATCTTGGGTTTAATTCGTCATATGAGCCGTAAGAGTACCGTCTCTCCTGCCTTTTGATGGACTAAAGGTATCACTAGATCACCCCAACTCCCTTGGAAGTTCGCAGTTATCTTGGTTCTCCTACTACAGTCGCCTCTATCACCTCTATGTTACTCCAGACATCTAAGTTTCCTCCCAATGAACACGCGTCGAATCCTGAGCACTAACCCACTCTTCGAATTAGTTATTTCATCAACTCATTGAGCTAAAGCGGTCGGTATTTTCGCGTTTCGTTGCCAGTTTCAAAACAATCCACCAAAAACTGTAGTTATGCTTATACTAACTGACTCTGGATATTCTTTGCCACGATAAAGAAAGGAAATCTGGAGTTTTGGCGCTTATGAGATGTAATGTGAATATTAGGAGCATGGAGCTTGAAGCTTGGAGCTTGGAGCTTTGAATTTCGTAAAGTGAGTAACTAATGTTGTAGACCCATGGTCTAAATCGAAATGCAATCAATGTATTTAAATATAGAGGAAACAAACCAATCGCGAACAAGAGACGCTGCACGCGTTGAAGAGCGAATGTCAAGTGACTACCAGTATTCCGTGTCATGTGGAACTGTTATAGCGTAAGTTGGTATCTTGCTCTTCATAACACAGACGTGTCATAAATGAGATGTCTAATTGGGGTACCCCATCTTCATTTTATCAAACCAATTTGTACGTTCCCACTTCGAACCTGCCTTGATTTATCTGACCACCTTCAGTGTTAAAAATCCGAGGTGTAAATTTCACCTACGAACGATCGACGAACCAATCAGAACCTACACATCGATTGTGTATAGAATGCCATCATCCTCAAGTAGCGGCGCCAATCTCCCTAGTATAATCCGTGGCGTGTCCTACTCCTCCTCCTCCTCCTCCTCCACTTTACTCACTGCACAGCGACTCCTCCTCCTCCTCCTCCTCTTTACTCACTGCACAGCGAGTCGCATAGGTGTGGCGCGGGGTTTTCGCTACCTGAGATTCCATGGGCCAGGCTTTCACCCTACAATAGAATGGGTCGACTGCGCATGCGCGATGAGTAGTAGTATAGAAAGGGCACGCGATCTCCCTATCCCTATAGGTGTGGCGCGGGATAGGGTGGGCCGAGAGACCTGCGGTTTTCGCTACCTGAGATTCCATGGGCCAGGCTTGCACCCTACAGTAGAATGGGTCGACTGCGCAAGCGCGATGAGTACTGCGCGATGAGTAGTATAGAAAGGGCACACGATCTCTCTATCCCTATAAACTAACCCATGGGAGTGAATGAACCCATGGGGGTGAATGAGCCATGGGTTGAAATCCGTGGCGTATGAGGGTCGGCTCATGTGGGTTTCACTTCTTAAGGGTCGGCTCATGTGGGTTTCACATCTTAATCCGTGGCGTATGAGGGTCGGTTCAGATCCCCTGGGGTAGGGACATGCCCCTGAGGGCAGTGGGTGGGTTCAATGAAAGCTCGTTCTCTTAATATGGTGATTGTGTTGGCCCAATATATAGGTCAGCCAATCAATAACGCTCTTCCGTGAAACATTTCGCAATTCAAATGGTTTCGAGGTCATTGACGTCTCGTGTCTATATATAAGGTCTTTGAACACTGAAGAGGGCCAGATATATCAAGGGAAGTTAGAAGTGGGAAATTAGAAATTAGCTTGATAAATTGAAGATGGAGACACCCACTAACATCATTTTCCAGATAACGGTGTTCACAACGAAATGACATGGATTGAGGATTTTGATCAGCGATACGGACTTAATTTGGAACATCATGATGCCCTGTCGGCATCATTGAATATGGTTGACTGCTTCTCTCTTGTAGGAAACTAGCCTATGTTTATGTATTCTATGCATTTTTAATTTGGAGCTAATGTTAGGCAAGCCTTTAGTGTAAGACTTCACCAATATATATAGATTTATCTGGTTTATGGACGCGGAAAATCTTTATTAGACCACGGCAGTAGAATGTAAAAGGAGAGTTCGAACGCAGGGAAGCCGGGAGGCCGGGAAGCCGGGAAGCCAATAAATTACCCATGGCGATATCTCGGAAACTAAGACGGATAGCGACTCGCGGCTTACGGCGTCGTATTCCTCTCGTATAGATGTACGATAAATGTCCTATACAATTTTATCGCCCGACGGTAACTTTCGCCTCAATTAGACGATAATCGGTGTCGCCTGATTCAGCGATTTCTCGAGAAATAAGCGACACACGCGCACGCGGTTTGCGGCGTTGTATTCCTCGTGTCTATGTCTACCGTAAAAGTCCTATACGAATTTATCGAATCTCGGTAACTTTCGCCGCTATTCAGGTGCGCATGCGTGGTGGACCTGGTGTTGGTGGTGGTCGTGGTGGTGGTCGAGGTGGGAGTGGCGGTTGTAGTCGTGGTGGTGGACGTGGCGGTGGTGATGGCGTCTGTAGACAGTATATACCCGTTATCGCTATTTTCTACATTCAATATGTATTTAGCTACACACGTTTCAAAGCTATCGGACATGTCTGAACACGCTTCATAGAACTAGTATTGACGTATTCGGATAAAAGAGGAGGATGTGGAGAATAAAATACAGACAAACCAATACGAAGATTACAAAATAAACGCTTTATTCATCAACTTATAGCACTGCTTTACAAATAAAGAGAGAAAACTGCTTTGTTGTGGCTATCATTTCGGCATCTAGCCTTCCATTCAATGTTTATCTACAAATATTTCTATTAGGGTCTTTACTCGGAGTCCTCGCTCTCACCGTCATCAATCAACTTATCGAATAAGCATTTCCGCATCTTAATCGTCTGTTTGAGTGCTTCCTCGTAGTCTATGTCGTATATCGTCTGTAGACGCCTCGTTGTTTTCAAAATCTCGTTATGAATATAATCGCTTTGTAGCATTTGTATGTTCACGAGGAGATTGCAGTATTTTTGACGTAAAGTCTTCATCATCGTCGGAATATAATCCTCCATAGCACTTGCACCAGACTCATCCTCGTCGTAACCTTGGCTTGTATATCGCTGTTTTCTCTCGTCAATGTCAACCTTACAATCTTTCGCGATAGGTTTACCGAACATGCTTTTCCACACGTTATATTTGACCCGTTTCCGCAAGTGGATAGGTTGATCTATTTTCCCAGGATGGTTGAGTTCGTCATCTGAAGGGTAGATTCTCTTTCGCCTTGTCATTTCATTCCCGCTTCTATGGATCATCTGCCTCTGCTCGGACTCATCATTTTCATTCCGTTTGAACCACGGTGAATCCGTCCCCGTATATAATCCCTCTCCCACTTGTTCATTCCTCTTAGCGAACCATGCTGGATCGTGAGATGGTATGCGTTGAATTTGAGTTGATGGATTATGAATTGAGGCTGGGCGAGGTTGTTTTCCCTCTTTCACGAGTTCCTCATCGCCTGATATTACAGTGGTAGACAGTCTGTCCTTTTCCGCTGTATGGGGTTTTAAATCGATGAACAGATATCCGTACGGACGAGATGTGGCTTGGTGAAATTTTGTCATGAAATGTGTCGTATCCCGAGGAAAGATCCGTCTCGCGAACGTGCTAATTTGCTGTCTATCAATAGGATTATTGAATAGAACGAAATACTGGCAGTTTAGCGTGATATCTCGAGATGCCTTGCCTTGAGGGAAGAGATTCTGAGTCAAATAAATTACGGACAAATTTCTGTGATGGGACCCTCTGGTGAATAGGTCGGCAACTTTCGAATTGTCCTTGGCCGCACTCATGAGGTCATCTAGCACTACCACGTTGGTCTGCTCGGAATCGAAGTAATACTCTTCGCCGATGTCGTGAGGAATTTCTGGGACGAAGCTCATATTCTGTAATCGCGTATTCTCATGCGCGGGCTGCCATTGGCTATAACACCATACAACGCGTGTCGGAGCTGGGGTTGCCACACCTTGCTCTAAGAACTTCATCACCCAAGACGTCTTTCCACATCCCGTAGGGCCGCTCACCGTCATCGTATAGGGATGCTCTACTCCACTCGGTTGAACTATAGCGGGATTCCGAGGTGTCTGTTGGCCGTGTTTGCATTGAATGTGTCGGAGCATACTATCGCGACGAGAGAAGGTTCTCCGACAGAAATTACACATCCACGACATGTTGATTAGTCAACCGATACAAATAGACTGATGAGGGAAACGCTTTAATCCCTATATATAGACACCACCACCACCACCGCCACGACCACGACCACCACCACCACCACCACGACCACCACCAACACCACCACGCATGCGCACCCGAATAGCGACGAAAGTTACCGAGATTCGAGAAATTCGTAACTTTCGTCGCTATTCGGGTGCGCATGCGTGGTGGTGTTGGTGGTGGTCGTGGTGGTGGTGGTGGTGTTGGTGGTCGTGGCGGTGGTGGTGGTGGTGTCTATATATAGGGATTAAAGCGTTTCCCTCATCAGTCTATTTGTATTGGTTGACTAATCAACATGTCGTGGATGTGTAATTTCTGTCGGAGAACCTTCTCTCGTCGCGATAGTATGCTCCGACACATTCAATGCAAACACGGCCAACAGACACATCGGAATCCCGCTATAGTTCAACCGAGTGGAGTAGAGCATCCCTATACGATGACGGTAAGCGGGCCTACGGGATGTGGAAAGACGTCTTGGGTGATGAAGTTCTTAGAGCAAGGTGTGGCAACCCCAGCTCCGACACGCGTTGTATGGTGTTATAGCCAATGGCAGCCCGCGTACGAGAATACGCGATTACAGAATGTGAGCTTCGTCCCAGAAATTCCTCATGACATCGGCGAAGAGTATTACTTCGATTCCGAGCAGACCAACGTGGTAGTGCTAGATGACCTGATGAGTGCGGCCAAGGACAATTCGAAAGTTGCCGACCTATTCACCAAAGGGTCCCATCACAGAAATTTGTCCGTAATTTATTTGACTCAGAATCTCTTCCCTCAAGGCAAGGCATCTCGAGATATCACGCTAAACTGCCAGTATTTCGTTCTATTCAATAATCCTATTGATAGACAGCAAATTAGCACGTTCGCGAGACGGATCTTTCCTCGGGATACGACACATTTCATGACAAAATTTCACCAAGCCACATCTCGTCCGTACGGATATCTGTTCATCGATTTAAAACCCCATACAGCGGAAAAGGACAGACTGTCTACCATTGTAATATCAGGCGATGAGGAACTCGTGAAAGAGGGAAAACAACCTCGCCCAGCCTCAATTCATAATCCATCAACTCAAATTCAACGCATACCATCTCACGATCCAGCATGGTTCGCTAAGAGGAATGAACAAGTGGGAGAGGGATTATATACGGGGACGGATTCACCGTGGTTCAAACGGAATGAAAATGATGAGTCCGAGCAGAGGCAGATGATCCATAGAAGCGGGAATGAAATGACAAGACGAAAGAGAATCTACCCTTCATATGACGAACTCAACCATCCTGGGAAAATAGATCAACCTATCCACTTGCGGAAACGGGTCAAATATAACGTGTGGAAAAGCATGTTCGGTAAACCTATCGCGAAAGATTGTAAGGTTGACATTGACGAGAGAAAACAGCGATATACAAGCCAAGGTTACGACGAGGATGAGTCTGATGCAAGTGCTATGGAGGATTATATTCCGACGATGATGAAGACTTTACGTCAAAAATACTGCAATCTCCTCGTGAACATACAAAAGCTACAAAGCGATTATATTCATAACGAGATTTTGAAAACAACGAGGCGTCTACAGACGATATACGACATAGACTACGAGGAAGCACTCAAACAGACGATTAAGATGCGGAAATGCTTATTCGATAAGTTGATTGATGACGGTGAGAGCGAGGACTCCGAGTAAAGACCCTAATAGAAATATTTGTAGATAAACATTGAATGGAAGGCTAGATGCCGAAATGATAGCCACAACAAAGCAGTTTTCTCTCTTTATTTGTAAAGCAGTGCTATAAGTTGATGAATAAAGCGTTTATTTTGTAATCTTCGTATTGGTTTGTCTGTATTTTATTCTCCACATCCTCCTCTTTTATCCGAATACGTCAATACTAGTTCTATGAAGCGTGTTCAGACATGTCCGATAGCTTTGAAACGTGTGTAGCTAAATACATATTGAATGTAGAAAATAGCGATAACGGGTATATACTGTCTACAGACGCCATCACCACCGCCACGTC